>JAHDVE020011161.1:0-16623 GCA_022606495.2 Halesus radiatus
CGGGGAAGAACATCAAAGTAGGCGCAGCCCGTAGGATATCTTCCACGTAAAGGCTGGAAATACATCACAGTTGGCGCAGCCGGTGGGATATATTCCACGGAAAGCGGGGAAGAACATCACAATAAGTTATTCCAATAAAAATTTATAGAAAAAGGGTGTTCAAACTCGGGCAAATATGTATGGTAACTAGGAATTTCAAGTATTGACAAATTAAAAACTCGAGGACGGGGAGTATTTTAGACTGCGACGTCATTTCCATCAATACCCATGGAAATTTTAAATATCAATTAAACTATCAAAAAAGTTTATAAATTATACCTACCAAGATTGAACACCTGATCAAGAGCAGGGTCTTGAAATTTTTGGTACAAGACCAAAGGATTATCATTTAGTATGGATAAAATCATGGACTCTACCAAAACCTTCTTCAGGCTTTGACATGAATGTGATCTCAAATTCCTATTTTTGTCATTGCTTCATGTATTATGTATGTGCTGTTATTTTATATAGCCCTTTATCTCATTTCGTGTTATGTATTTTGTGTAATTGGACAATGTTAATTTAGTAAAAAAAAAGTTTAATATTACAATTAACGAGATTCTCATGATTTTGGATGATGTAAGAAATATTCGGCAAAACTCAAAAAAGATAGGACTCTCACAATGATGCTAATATGCCGTCACGTCGTCATCATTAAAAATTCTCATCTGTGCTGACACGCCGACAGGTCTAGTTTAAACACATTTCAGAGATCTCGCAAGATAATCTTTAAATACACAAAGGAATATTTTACATATCTAACGAGCAGAGAAAACAAATACTCATTAGATATTCGTGTAACATCCTATACTTATAATTTACATCATTCTGCCAATTCTGTGTACTTATTTTGTAAATTTGACGTTGGTCCGCTAATAAATAAATAGTTAAATAGCAAAAGGTTTAAAAAAAAAAAAAAAATTACTAATTAATTATTATTAATAAATACATATAAAATATTTAGTAGTACAGATATATCTTGAAAGCTGATTACAAAAAAAGTATAAATTTATTTAACAAAAAGTACCCAACTCAATAGAGAAAGATTTTTTGTGTTTGAGTTGGGGAGCAGAGCCATCTAGCGACTTATATTTCTATAGTGGTAAGTATAGAAATAAAAGTACATCAAGAATGTAATATACGTGTTTGTGAAAGACTAAAAGTACGTGATACTAGAAATGCAACAATAAGGCGCATACAAGATATTTTTTTTTTAAATTTTTTTTTTTATTTAATATAATAATTTTTTTTACAGAGAGTATATAAAAATAAGACATGATTCATATAGTGTAACAAAAAATATATTATAGCTATTCCTCACCATAAAGAAACAAGGTTCTTGTGTTTGGTGAGTGATTATCGCTTAATTAATCAAATCGTAACTTAAAATATTGTTGTACAATAGCAGGAAAATATGAATTTGTCGTGTAAATTTTGTAATTTATCACTATAAACATAGTACATTCATATTTCGAAAGACCTGATCGAATATTTCAAGAGAATATTTATTTGAGGTGAATGTGCGGTACAACAGTGTATGATAGCGTGAAAAATGTTGATATTCGCAAATAATGCAAGGCAGATTGAGTAATGAGTAAGATTAAGAAAAAGACTGTTAGATGGTTTGGGCATGTAGAGCAAATGAACGAAGAAAGGAGTGTGGGAAAAATATATGGCGCGAATGTGAATGGAAGAAGCCGGGGACGCCCGAGGAAGACATGGCACGATCAAGTGAATCAAATATTTGAGTCGGGCCACGTCAGAAGTCGGCATAACAGAAGAGAATGTATGAATGTGATTGAAGCAAGAATTGTATGCCAAGATCAACTTGTTTGGCGGTCCGTCCTCTCTGCCTACACCTGCTGGGAAAATGGCGTGATGATTGGTTACTTAGTTAGTAAAATAGTTGGTCAAACGGTCCAAAACTTCTTGATCCCATTGTGACGTCGCGGGTTTAATTATTTGCTAGCAAATCCCTTCATCATTGAACAAAGCAACATTTTCTACTGGTGGAAATAGGGGGATTAGAACATTTTCAGGTAATTCGTGACATGGGAATGATACTTGTCATTTTTTAATCAAGGCGATATACATTATTGTAACTGGCATTGGCATAATATTCAAATACTTCTCAATTAAAATTAATAAAATCGTTGAAATAGCTACTAGTAAAAAGTGTAAGGGCAAAGGTGTCCGTTATACTGCTGAAATATTAATTCCAGAAGCCCACTCCTCTCTATTTTCGAGAAGAACAACACGAGTATGAATTATAAATACATAATATTCAGCTTCCGAAAGCAATTCCACCCACGGATTAAAAGTTAACGACCCGATAAACGATCGGCCACGAGGACGAACAAATTCATAATTATTTTGGTGAACAGCTTGGAATTCAGCAGAATCAGCAATTGAAGTCAAGTCAAGGGGATTGCAGGTTTCTTGTCGTAAGTACTAAGCAAATACAATATCATAGATAGGAATACTGTAAGACTTGAATTGGGAGAAATAAACTCACCTTCAAGATAAACTAGGAGGAGCAAGAAAAGGACATCAAAAATATGTATTTCGTTGCATAGAGGTATGTAAAACGTTCCTAGCAAAATCAGTCAAAAAAGTTGTTCCCGCGCGTGAAATAGCAAGGGGGATAAAGTGGCTGTCGATGTAGCCCTGTCGAAACGCACCGCCGCGGCCTAGAGCATTTGTTACCAGCGGTGCGTACCGATTCGAGATGCTCGTAGAGTTTTTCTAGCAATAAAAAGGCCAATTTACAGTATATTGATTATGGTAAAACCGATGAAAGATTATACCATTATATTGCTTTTTCTATTTTTCCAGAACGACTTGTGCCTAGTCATGTTGATATTTTGCAGTAATCTTTGGAGATTCATACCCGGCGAGCGCTTGTAATTGACTGAAGCCCGTGTTATCTCAATATAGCCAATTGGCCTCATTTATATTTCCCATATTTCGAACGTTGATGTTGAGGCGCCCTCGTGGCAGCCGGCTGCGTTTTGTAGTCGCTCCCGATTTACCTTGGAAGGATCGGGAAGTTATCAATTTTCCCGGTGTAAAAATAGCATAAAATAACCGCAATAATTTTTGGGTTACATTTATAAAAATTACATAATTTTAGTGCTGTCGTTTCGAGCTTAAATCAAGTTTATAATAAAAAGCCAAATATTTTGAGTTGAAATCTGCTTCTTTCTTCCGAATTAACGCATTAGACATCGGTCACATCTGGCGGCGGTCGGTCGAAGGCCATTAACACGTGAACTAGTGAAGTGCGGTGGTTGTAAAAAATATTGTATACAACCGGGAAGTGAACCCCAACAAGACAACCAGCTGGGGCGAGAACGAGCCTTTACCTACGTCATTGAGATAGTGGCCACGTACCTCAACAAGCACGACTTTGGCCTGATCTGCCGGGTGCATCAGGTGGTAGAGGACGGGTATGAGTTCTTTGCCAAGAAGCAACTGGTACTGCAGGGAATTCGATAATGCAGGAGCAATGATGTCAGTGGACAACACGATGAAGTGCTCCTTCCGGATCCTGAAGCCGGCTGACAAGCGCTTGGCGTACGTGCAGACCAACACCAATCCGACCCGTCACGCCACCAGGGGCGTAACCAAGACAAAGAAGATTTTGAGGGCCCTCTGGATAAATCCCACCGGCCACCATCCTCCCCCGCCGCTCCACCCTTTTAAGAGTGTTCTGTGTTATTTATCCTAAAAATATCGATAAATATAATGGAAACAGTCACTCTATCATTTGTATTAGCGTCTTGCAATATTAAATACATTCTTGAATATAATGGAAACAATCACTCTATCATTTGTATTGGCGTCTTGCAATATTAAATACATTCTTGAATATAATGGAAACAATCACTCTATCATTTGTATTAGCGTCTTGTAATATTAAATACATTCTTGAATATAATTTAACTTCATCTCTTTATATGGTCTATAAATAATGTGTAATGATGGCCTGTCTAAAAAGAGAAAATATATGTTAAAAAAAATAAATAAAAAAATAATAATAAATTCGTAGAATAGACGTAATATAAGAATAGGAAGTAATATTTGTACAGCGCCCCTGAGGTGATTTCTCACAAAAGCGGCGCTATAAAAATGATCCGATTATTATTATTATTATTACTCCATTTGTATACCTCAACGTTTCGTAGGGATGATAATTCTCACGAAGAACCAAAAAAACGAATGATGTTTTGATCAATGGGAAAAATAAAACATCAAACAAAGAGAACGCCTTAGAAGGCAAAACTAGCAGAAAAAAAGTCACTAAACAAAGAGGAATTGTAAGAAGACAATTAAATGAGCAGAAGAAGGCTTGGACATCTAAAATAAAAGTTCGAAAAAGCTATAAAAATGGGAATCTCCGACGAGATATTATCTTTTGGGAGATCAGTCAACAGTGCAAAAGAAAAGACTTACATTCTCAGAAGAGGTCAAAAGTGCTCAGCAAGCTCGCTGGTCTGCAACTCCCGTGTGAACACTCCTGTCAGATTCCATAAACAAACATCACGCTAAACGACTACCGTTGTAACCGCAGCAATACATTAACGTTCACATTGATTGAAGAATTGAAAAAAAGGATTAGCATTGGTTTTAAAACATGTTTACAGGCAATAGATCAATCACGAAAAATGCTGGAAAAAAGCTTTACGGGGTACAAAAAGAGTGTGTCGTTTTTATCACCACATGTCCAGAGGATTTATGATTACGTTCCGCTGACTTAAAATACACTAGATGGGGGTTATTAAGAAGGAAAGATCGTCTGAAATTGAAATGAAACTAATGTAACTACTTAAACGCTACGCTAACGATTACGAGAGCACAATGAGATTTCTTTGAATATTTCTATTTTTGAAACTGACAATTCGTCGTACAATTGAAGATTGAATGATTGAAGGTGGCCGCGATAGACTGATACCGGTCACGTCAAAAAATAAACAGTGGAAAAAAGTTAAAATATTTTCTTGATTTCAAACATTTTGATTGCAGGATTAAAGTGAGGGGTAAGTAAAAAGGGGTGATGAGAGGTTCATTTACCAATTTCGACAATTGTAAATAATGTTTGTAAAGTTAAGCACAAACTTATCAATCCCATCAAACTTCTCACCGTGACAAATGTATGATAGTATACAAAAATTTCATGGTCTTTAAAATCGTACTGGGTTTTGACATCAAATGGCAATTCGCTGAGGGAAGAAGTAATTTCTACCTGTAACTACTGAATTGAAGCTCTATACACAAATGCGTCACAAATCTCGTCAAAGGACTTTAGGTCATTTCAGGCAAAACGAAGACCCATCTAGTTTTTTCAACACCAATGCCAAAAGCAAATAATGAAATTACTAAATAACCCGAGGCATGATTCAGAGAGGTACAACACAGAGCATGGTACAAAGCCGAAGTAATAATATTTCGAAGGAACGAAACGTGTTATTTAACGTATAGGAGGAGCGGTGTTGATTTTAACCCATTTTGGGGATCCGCCCACAACAAAAGCAATTTCCGTTTTATTCAACTCACAGATTGAAACGAGGACGAGGCGGAAGAGATAACATTATTCAAAGCGAAAAAATATATGGTCGGGTTATTAATAAATGAATAAAGGACAATGTGTGAACGCTGGTGGCAAAATACCCAAAATGATATAATGACGAAGGTTACTTCAAAGTAGAATATTAAATTTTATAACGCAATAGGGTGTTTCCACTCTTTTTTTCAATGGTCCAAAAAATTATAGGTATGTCACATCACCGCTTCATACGAACATATAAAAAATATATATACATTACAATAATTTGAACATATATTCAGACATTGGCTTAAAAACGTGATAAAAAGTACATTAACGTGGTGTAATCGAACAAAATCTGTTAAAAAATGGGAAATACAAAAACTCTTTTCTGCACTTTGGAAACGCTTATTAAGATGGGCTATATCAAAACCAGCCGATACAAAATTGAACAAAAGACGTTTATACATTAAAAAAAATTAAAAAATGAATGCGCATAAACAATTTGACTGCGGTCATTCGTCTTCCAGCTTTGACGTTTATCTGGCCCGCTTTTCGGAACATTAGTTCTTCAGAGGAAGAGATAAATCTTCTTCCCCTTCTCTCCCCGTTGCCTTTGGCGCTGTAAAATGGCGGTACAATGCAACATATTGAGGTAGGTCGAACACATTTCTATTTTAATGATAATATATTTTAATTACGAAAATTTAATTTGCAATAACAGTTGGGCAAGAGTCTCTCCGGGGAGAAATTTGCGAATGTAAACAGTACTGAATGTGTAGAGACTGATAAATAACAGCAGAAAAAAATAAGTACCCTGCGACCGTTTAAATTGTTTTAAATAAAAGCTCAAAGGTAAGGGTGTAAATTTAAAAAAATTGCTTATTTTTCACTTACTATGTATGTACACTGCTACTTTTATAATTACAATTGACGTTCGTTCGCTAGTTCGACTTTTGTCCGCCTGCAAAGTTAACTGGGTCAAGCTGTAAAACACAGCTCAAGCGTCATCAAGGTAATTTATTAATTTAACGGCGCCGTACAGTCACGTGAACTGAATATTGGAATATTCTTGTGTGTAGAATTTCAGACAAAATGTTCAACGCTATCGGTTGAAAAGAACGTTGGAAAAACAAAAAATACACGGAAAAGTGAAATTATATTTTACTTCTCGTGGATACGAAAAAAAAACTTTTTATTTTTAACCTTTGTACCTTTCAGTATTTCTATTTTCGACCAGACCGGTTTCACCCTATCACTCCTGACATAGATGCTATATATACCATAGATTTAGTTTTAAAATTACCAATCTGAAGATGCTCGCGATAGGATGAAACCAGTACGGTCGAAAATAAACAAGTGGAAGAAAGTTACAAATGTTTTTCAAAAAAAAAATCATATTTAAATGGAATTCCACTATGAATTGGCAGTTTCAAAAATAGACATTTTTTGTTTTTGTTTTAATTGTGATAAATTTAGAATTTCTGTAATTGGAAATGTATAAAACCAATCCTGAACAAGAGTTTTACCTAAAAAGTGGTCTGTGGCACAAGCCAACAATAGGGTAGCGAAATGAAATTTCCCAAAAACATAAATATAAATCATTAAGGATAAGAATAATAGTGCAGTGCGCATGGAGGGTGAATTTTTCCTTTTGGTGGATATGCAACAAAAAAACTCTTTTTGGAATTAATTTTTACAGTTTTTGGAAACACATAAAACCAATACTGAAGTAACAGTTTTACATAAAAGATTCAATTTGTCAAAACGTGGTCTGTGGCACAAATCGGGTGGCAATGTGAAAATGACCAAAAACATTGACATAAATCACAAAGAATCAGAATAATAAAGCAACTGCACAAAGAGCGAATGGAGGTGTGTTTGGCTTTCCATCCTCTCTGCCCAACCGTGCGATACACCAGCGTGATTAATAAATTAGTAAAGCTCGCTTTATCCACGCCATTAGCCTGACTTACACGGCGCTTAACGCCGGCGTTATCTTTTAATCTGCGGCCATTCGTTAGTTTCACAAAAGAGTTGTAAAAACAAACGATGACATTTAAAAACGGTAACTGCTACCGGCGCTACCGGAGGTGTTGATGTGGGGAGGTTTGTATGTTGCAAGTTGCTACACCATTACATTCTCCTCCCCCCCCCCCCACACCACTAAACGGGTTATCAGCGAAGTACTACGAAGATCTTGTTTAAACGTGTGGAGTTACCGGTGTAACTAGTAATTTTAAAAGTTTGTGTGAATTTAATGCTTTAAAGACGTTATTCAAATTTAAGTTCTCTTAGATGCAGTAAGCACGACAACTGTTTCGCCTTTATCACCCTGACGTCAAGTGAGATGACTTCTGTGATTGATTTTCATATCGTAACGAACGGATCGCAATCTTCAGAATGCAGACGTCAGGTGGGAATGCTGCATCTATTCTTACCATAGAATAAATAAGAATACAAAATTGAGGTGTGGGTGTCATTCGTGATCCAAAAGTCTGATATTTGGGTCTTAAAATTTCGAAAAAAAATATTACTTCATCATTTAATTTCGATCATATGGAATGGTAATATACAATGCAGGCAGTGTAAGAGAGACAGAGCACCGTGTTATCATTGGCTCTCTCGGGGCTAGAACCAAAATATATTAAGTCAAAGGCACGCCGGCTTCCATTCAAATGTACATTTCAAGACCGTATTCTTTACTCTGTGGTTCTAACCGTATTTCAAAGGAAGGTGCTCCGAAAATTAATCTCGGTATCGCCCTGATGAAAGACCATTTAAAATCTAAATTGCTCGAGTCGTGTTTAGTGACAAGATATGAATAGCCAGGTACTTCTCAACCTTCCTCTTCCCGCCTCCTTACCTTCCCCCTCCTTTAAGCCCCACAACATTCCCAAAATTGGGGATACCGTAGTCCAACATACTCTGGATAATTGGTAAACATACACATAAGTCTACCAAAAAAACATCAAGCGCAATGAATCCTGTTGAATAAAAACATGAATATAAAATAAACGTATCACACATAAATTAATGATGTAGTCAACATCAAAATAATGTAATATTTCGTTTATCCGCTCTCTTTACAAAATGTAACAATTTAAAAGTTTCGCCGAAAGCCATGTATAGAACCACGACGTACATCGCTTGTCGGAATGCATTCGCCCGCGAAAACTTTCCAACAAAAAAAATCGGGCGTTGGAGTACAACGTTCCTAACAAGATCGTCCAACAAATTAAAACGTTAATTCCCGTAGAATAACGTAGTTTCGGGGAGGATTTTAGGGAGCAATAGAGTAAAGAGTAAACGGAAAAAATACAGGTGTCAATGCATAATTTCTAATGCTGTTTTTACTTGGTGATGGATCGTTGGAATGAATAGATAAACAGTTTTTTTTTTACATTAACATCCTATAACATGTTGATATTGTATACATTGCATTTTTGACATTTGGAAGTTTCACGAATAATGTTACATTAATGGAATTAATAGATAAAATTGTTCTCTACTTGCTACGCTGGAAAGCTAGCGTGTTATAGCAATTAGTTCATTTCGTTTCGTGATGATATGAAATAAAATAATCTATTTTGTGAACATAATAACCCACTTTAATATATTTAATATTAAAAAAAAAATTGTAGATTTTCTGAAAATTATTATGAAGCCTCGTCTTATTTAACCGCCCTACCCATACGAACGTACGTGATACGAACGCTATATTATCACACGAACGCAACAAGCCGTGTATCCCGTACGTTCAGGTACAAAAAAGCTATACCCAAAACCCACAAAACATTCGTATACCTCAAGTTTTTTCCTGCGTCATACTGTTTAGTATTTCGAGGTCAGCCGAAGCTAACGGATGTGTTGGGGTATTTTCGTCTCCACAACATTTTTGCTTTGACCTATAAATTACAGACAAAAAAATTTCACGAATTTAATAACGCTAAAGCTCACCGTTCGAAAGTTTTTGTCACTGCTCAGAAAAACAAATATTTTTTTTTGTTTTGAAGTGAATGATACTCTTAGTATCAACATGGTACGATATAACCATTCAGAATCAGAACTTTATTGATATGTGTTTATAAAATATTTTACATTCACGTTAAAATAACCTAATTTCCTATCTTCTTCCTCTCCTATGAATTTCCTATCGCATCACAGTATTCCCCAACCGCCCAAATTATAGCTGAATACATTCACTGTGACTTCAAGCAATACAACTGTTTGCAATGTGTCACATAAAAAATACTACCCTAATTTAAACGTTTATTTATATGAAGAGTTCAAATTACGCAATCATTTTGTAAATTTTATCACGTGTAACCTATGCGTAAAGACTAGCAGATACCAACAAGCATTTTATGCATACGGGTTAGGAGGCGACGCAAACAAGGATTGTTAATTAATACCATGAAATGTGAAATTATGCAACCCTTTTGTTCCCATTTTCAGAAGCTGACATTTAATTAAAATGCATCATAATGGGGGGTAGGGGGATGAAAATATTACCATGTAAACTTGTATTTATTTTTTAATTATTTTTTATGGGGTGCTTGTGGAGTATGTGGAGTTATTGCATAATAATAACATGAAGTGGGGAAAGGGAAAGAGAGGGAGAGAAATAGGAAATGCGTGGCTATTCAGGACAGTCTACTAAACATAGATAAATCCGTTCCAAACCACGTTTGGAGAGTGGCGGTCTTACACCAGGGCGATGATGCTGAGAACATCTTCCCAACTTTCTCCTTACCTGTTTCATTTCCCTGTCCACTTCCATCAGCATCACAACATTCAGATTCAAAGCGTTGCTTGAAATGGCTTTAGCCGATTTTAATCAATGTTGACCTTCTAACTTAAATACTAGTATTTTTTTGTTGCTTTTATTTTATTTTCATAGTTATAATTCTCAAAGATTGAATAAATGCATCCCGACAATCTCCAGGCAAACTCGTATTGCATTGCAAATCATTAGTATTTATTCTTCGAAAAGCATCTGCTAATGATCAACTCATCCTTTTTTACAATTGTGCGGAATTTATGGCAATCTCCTTTATTCCCGTAGCTGTGGAACAGATTCCAAACCGACCCAAACAGCCAATAAGTAAATCAGTCAATAAAAAAAGGTTTGGCTCGTTTACATAACCTAATATTTTGTTGGAGTGTTGTATTTAGTTTGACCCTTTTTACAAACGTTTTAAATTTCCTTACCGCAGTTAAAATAACGTGAAAGAAACGTGGACGGCTTCCATTTCGTACCATTAAAACTGTAAACGTATTATATAATTGAGTAAAATACAGTAAAAAACACTTACGAATGTAATGCGATAGTTTCGATTATTCTCTTTACCACTTCTATTTTTACAATGTTTGAATGCGCAGGAAACCACAATTATTGTTTCATTCTTTAAAATCTTCCAATGATCGCTCGCCGCCAGTCAATACACGAATGGTGGCGTCATGTATGCGTGAACCCGCCTGGTGCCAAATTTAGGTTGACATATGGTTGCCTCCAGTCATTGAAATGATAAGCAAGTATGGCTATTATGCACGTCGATTCATCCGGACGTCAGTGAATATTACAGTATAAAAATATTAAAAGCTCTAAGAAATGTTATTGCGGATAATATGTCATAACACAACGAATATCCAGACTTCTCACAGAACATTGTATTGCGGTTAGCTCCTTACACAAGAATTATGACGTTAACATTTACACTTCGTGATATTGTGCAGTATGCAGCAAACTCCCCGGAGCCGACTAAAAAAGCCGCGATGCCATCTTACAAAGGGGGATTAAATGCTTCGAAACTCTGCGATAATTCCACGGACTCGAGTTATGTATTTTCCGTATTCAAAGGTAGTTAGGGAAATTTAAAGTGGAATAAAAAACATGTTAACCTTTCAACAAATGTGTAGATTGGTAATTATAGATAGAGGGGGCTTCATTAATCGTTGAACACGACTTCTACTGTTACTCGACTTATTTCTTGTTACATTTTAAAAGTGTGTTTAGCGACATCGCAACAGTGCCTTGTCAAGCGATCGCTGAGGATAAGCAACATTGGAAGAATGCGGCGAATAGACTTAATTGATATAACCCACTAAGGCCCCCCAGGAGGGCCATTCCGGCTCTTTTTAAGGATAAGGAAAAACCCTTATCCTTTAAGCTAATGGGGAGAGAGAAGTCGCAAAGAGATTATTTATTACAAATAATTATAATATTATTACACAATACGATTAAACATAATGATTTTAAAAAGAAATGTATATAGGCTTAGAGCATTTATCAAAATCAGTCAATATATTAAGTCTATCCACACTGTAACAAAACTGCACTACTGTTTTTATTATTTAATTTTTTTTATTTCTCAATTTGTTTAATACTTGCTGATATTTTAATAATATTATTTAAATGGATATTATGTAATTGGAGTCTAGTATCTCTATAACAAAAGCGTTTTCAATTTTTTTTATTTTTTTTTTTCAATAACTTGTGTACATTGATCACAACATGCATGCACCTACGAGTATATTGTTCTATTATTTTGCTACTATTTGTATGATGATTGTTATTTATTGTTGTGTTATATAATATTGTTGTACTAAACTCCTGCTGGCAAGCCACTTGCAGTAGCTTAGCAGGTACAAGTGCCCATTGTATGTAATTAATAGTATACAATAAAAATACAAAATTGAAAAAAAATTAAAGAAATATGACCCTTTTCTGACCGTTGTAGGCATGGTTTATAAAATATTTTTAAATGTAAAATTTTCTTAAAAAATACATCGATGGATTTTTCTTTAAAAAAATTATGTACAGTTTTTATACTACCAAACTGTTACAATATAAATTAGCTATACTGTATCGCTAGAACTGATTAATATCGCACATCGCCACTAAATAATCCGTAGAATAACTAAAGCAGGCTGTCCCTTCGCAATCTTCCTCCTTCTGTACTTCCTTCCCAACCTCCTTCCGCTTCCCATAACACCATTATTCCTTTCGATCAACTTCCCATCGGATATTTCCAATCGGATATTCCCAATCCATACAGATCGTGCGGCGTCTTCCACGTTTCCTCTTCCTCTCGCCTTCTCTTCAACACTTTATACCCGTTCTTCACTTCCTCTTTATACCGTTCTTCGCACTTCTCCCTTGTGTTATCAAATACTGTAGAATAGTAATACGACCAGCTACTGACATTGTCCATACATTTAAATGGCAATATACGAATTACTGCCATCTAGCGGCGCGAGTTATGTATATAAGTTGGTTTTCTTTAATAGATTTGAATGGATATTATGTGAATATATTCTTTATTTTAGGCAAAAAAAATTGTAGAAATCGAAAATTGATTTAAAAAAATAATAATTGGTAACCTACACTACTGAATTTTGCTCATATATAATGCAAACCGAATGGCCTTTTAATATATTTAACTTCACCTTTTTACTTAACATATCACAATTTGCTTATAATTATATTTTTAATATATATATATATATATATATGATTTAATGAGGACATTTAAATACATATTGAAAAAATAATGAATAACAATCATTGGAAACATCTTAGTAATTTTATTTAATTTTATAACCTTATACAGCTAAATGCGGTCTTAACATTATTTAATATTATAACCTAATACAACTAAATACGGTCTTAACATTATTTAATATTATAACCTAATACAACTAAATACGGACTTAAAATTATTTAATATTATAACCTAATACAGCTAAATCCGGTCTTAACATTATTTAATATTATAGCCTAATACAGCTAAATCCGGTCTTAACATTATTTAATATTATAACCTAATACAGCTAAATCCGGTCTTAACATTATTTAATATTATAACCTAAAACAGCTAAATCCGGTCTTAACATTATTTAATATTATAACCTAATACAGCTAAATGCGGTCTTAACATTATTTACAGGAAATCTAAACTAATAAGTAATGTTTTATATAACTATATAAATTAAATTATTTGCCGGAAATACAGTCTGGAAGCGCTACAACGCGGGCCGCTAGAGGCGTTATTGTAGCAAGTCGCAAGTATTTTTAGGAAGCTGTGCGTATTAGTAGTTTATTATTATTATAGCATTTACTGTTATCACTCAATACTCTTCAAACACTGTACTTTTATTGGCTTTCACATATATTACACATATGAACGAAAATCGGTATCATAGATATAACAGGTCATATTTTACATGCCAAATTCATATGGAAAGACGACCTATATGGAATTTGCCGTAAAAAAAAAATTGTGTAAAAGGCATATAAGACGACCAAGTGAAAAACTAATAAAATGTTTAAAATTAAAACTGATTTAATTTTAAGATATTCTATTCACTGTGGATTTGGTAAGAAATCATAATTCAAAATTCAAAAACATAACTTTTTTTTTTTAAATTGCCTGCCCACATTAAACCCGCGTTCCTATAGGTAAATTCCTAATAAACATTAAAGATAGGGATCATAAATTATGTGACTCAGGCATTTAAAAACTATGTTGCAATGACTATCCTTCGTTCTACATAGGAAAGACTTCCCGTAATGTAAATATCAAAATCACATAAAGATACAGAGGTTCAATTTCTTCACAGTAACAATAAAGGCAAAAAATTATACAATTTAGAAGCGCTGGAAATTAGAAAATCCCTAAATAATCATTCTAGTTTATTGAATAATCGAGTAAATTTATCGTGTGAAGAGTCTTATTTAGATATTTTCCCAGTGAATCCCATTGTTCTTAGAAAAAAACCCTAACTACCCCTTGCCCTTTGGTCGCCTCCAACCCCAACAACTTAATATTCATGTACTCGGATATCATTATTATATAACATAGTTTAGTTTTAATATATTCCTGAAGAGGGAAGGGTACTTCCAAAACCGGTCGAGATTATTATATTAAATTCAAGTGGTTCAAAACAAATTTAAGGGTAGATATTATTAAAAAAATTAAAATTAATTCTACACAGGAGGCCCCGAGGAAAATAATTACTCTCGGGGCCTATATCATCTACCATATAGAGGTGCTGTCCGAAGGGTATTTTTGAGAAATGGCTTAAGAACAAGATCTGGCTGTACAAGATTAAAAGTTCCAGGTTTTTCTAACCTTTTGACAATAATTATTTATCGACATTTTTCTGTAAAGCTCTTTAGTAAACAAAAGATGTTAAATTAGACGATGATGTTCTTTACCAAGGCTGTAAAATTATAAATTCAAAATACGAGTACATCAAACTTAACCACCGCAATAAACAGCACAACACACATGTCTGGTATTTGATAGAACCTACAATTTGTAAATAGAGGCTACAAATATGGCTTTAAAGTTGTCATATTGATAAATGATAAGATACAAACACTTGCAATCATTAATTAATATAGCAGTCCTTCGGATACAGGAGACTTCCAATAGATGAAGTAGTTACATTAAAATCAGCTTACCGAACATTTCTATACATCACCTTCAACTTAAATACGTGTAACTCGTTCATGAAAACTATCAGCAACTTACCTGGAACAACGAAAAACACAAGGTTAAAAACAATGCAAAAAAACTCATTATATTTTTCGAAAATTGTCAAAAAAAAATCACGGGCGCACTTGCGATTTGTATCAGATGTATACGTGTACAATTGTACATCACCTACTTGCAAGCTCTGCACAGTACGTCCAGCTTCTGGACTTAACTCTTTTTCTTTTATATCTCCAAATTTTCTCCTATCGTTGTTTTTAACTCTGGCAACGATGTCCCCATACTAAATTTTCTCCCATCGTTGTTTTTAACTCTGGCAACGATGTCCCCATACTAAATTTTCTCCCATCGTTGTTTTTAACTCTGGCACCGATGTCCCCATAATAAATTTTCTCCCATCGTTGTTTTTAACTCTGGCACCGATGTCCCCATACTAAATTTTCTCCTATCGTTGTTTTTAACTCTGGCACCGATGTCCCCATACTAAATTTTCTCCCATCGTTGTTTTTAACTCTGGCACCGATGTCCCCATACTAAATTTTCTCCCATCGTTGTTTTTAACTCTGGCACCGATGTCCCCATACTAAATTTTCTCCCATCGTTGTTTTTAACTCTGGCAACGATGTCCCCATACTAAATTTTCTCCCATCGTTGTTTTTAACTCTGGCAACGATGTCCCCATACTAAATTTTCCGCCTACGTTGTTTATAATATCTGTACAAAATAAGACGACGCCTTTTTTTCTGTACCTGTCGCACTCTGTCGAGAAAAGAAAAATGCATTTTTTATCACATCAATAATATTATGTGAAGATGAAATATTTGTCAGAATAAACGAAACACCGCACAAGAGTGGCATCCCCAAATGACGCACGTTGTGGGAGTGAGCAGGGGGAGGAAATGGTGAAGGAGATTGGGAAGTACCTGGCTCTTTAGATCTGGTCACTTAACATGTCTAAAGCCATTTCAAGAAAGGTTTCCTTTCAACAGAACGATTCTAAGAGTTTATACCATTCTGTATTTTATTTTGAAAGGTGGTCAATCTGATTGTCAACCCTTTTTAACAGACCGGTTACTATCTCTGATGCACCGACGCTATGTTGAGTCCGTTATTTAGGTATTTCAATAAAGCCTGGTCGAATGAACAAGCAGCACGTACGCGAAACTCGACGAACACGAGCGGAACACACGTTCACAGTTGATGTCGGCTTCATGAGAACGGGTTAATTCTCTGACTCCTTTAATATAAGGCGGCTCACATGTGGAACGTGTTACTGGCATCTGTTTTTACTCTGTCATATAATCCAAGCCTTAAGCCCCTACCTTGGCCTTCCCTTCCTTAAGCCCCTACCTTGGCCTGCTTCACAACACTGCCCAGCCTGGTGGTGATATAGATCACCTGTCTTTACACCGTACAGACAGTGGCGCTATTGTGAGGTGTAATATACAAATAATAATAAAATCATACCCGTTCCCGATTTCCCTCATGTTTAATAAAAAAAAAATTACATTTAACTCGTTTTAGATAAAAAAAAAA
>JAHDVE020011162.1:0-30989 GCA_022606495.2 Halesus radiatus
AAAAATGTTTTTGTTTTAAGCCACTTTATTTTTATACATATTTATGCATTCGACCGGTGTCGGTTGGACTCAACCTTCTTCAGGAATGTACACATATAAAACTTTTATATGTGTACATTCCTGAAGAAGGTTGAGTCCAACCGAAATCGGTCGAATGCATAAATATGTATAAAAATAAAGTGGCTTAAAACAAAAACATTTTTTATTTAAATTATAATGTCAAGCCACAAAGTGATTGCTTCCTTCGATATATTTGTTTTTTATTGTTCGTATTATATTGTTGAAAGTAATGATGTTTTACGAATATTAGAGAAAACATTTCTACTGGTTTTGGGAGGCTTAACTTGAGAAAATTTTCCAAGAAATACAGGACAATATAAAAGAAGAGGAAAATGTTGTGAAATTTAAGAAGGAAGTGCCCAAATACGTAAAGTGCCATTTTTTATGTAGTAATTTTTAAAATTTGATTTGAAATTCTTAATTGGGACACAACCCATTTTAGAATATATGAAAATGTGTTCTATCTCAAGTTAAATAAATAAATAAAATCCTTTGTAATCAATCAGTTAAGTAATATGTAATCACCTACTCTTTTTCTTTCAAAATTTTACAAAAATTCATCACATGTCCGTTGTAAATAGCATTTCGTATCAACATTTCCTTATATTGCAAACATTGCAGTGAATTTGTTAATTATATTAACTAAATAACTATTTTTAACACTACTTAGTATTTTTACTATATTATTATAATAAATTTTAGAGCTACTGCTTTAGTACAAGGTAAATCTAGTTGGCTTCAATTTTTTTTTATATAAAAAGCGGTGTTTGAACGAGAACTGTTAAGCAATTTTAGAAGGTTCGTCAAATTAAACAGTCAACGTTTCAACACGCAGATATATAAATGAAGAAAAAAAATTACAATGCATTTTGCGCTCGACTCCAATCGAACCAGCAACCTCTCAATTCAATTTAATAAATAATTAAAACATACAACAATGTTGCATTCCCATGAGTTATCAATTCAACACATTTTGGGACGTGTGGTGTGGGCAATGTATTCTAATGATTTCAGTCCGTATTTTGTACAGTGTATTTTTTATATGTATAGTTTGTAGTGGAGCCGTGTATTATTTTGGTTAATGTCGCGATTATAGTTAAATGTTATATTTGTGAGAATGGCATTTATTCATTTTTAGAATAAATTTTAATGCATTTCCGCTACGGAGGCTGTTAATTGAACACATTAAAAAAAAATTTTTTTTTTGGAAAAATTATGTATTTAGTTATAATATAACACACATTTTTACAAATTAAGTTATTAATTTGTTGCATTAACCAGTGAAGTTTGAGCTATATAAAAATAAAAAAATGAAATGTGAAAAAAAACAGCGCGGTGAATTGAAATTGATAAACAAAAAGAACGTAACAAAATAAAGTGCTTTATGCAAGTAGTCCCTCATCACCCGTTCAAGTGACTTAAACTAAAATATCTCTGGAAGATGGATTAGACGAAAGTTTATGTATTTATTTATTTATATTGGGTTTTTACAATTTTTTTCATTTACGAATCCAGTTACAAAAGCTCAGTTATTATGCTTAAAACATTAAATTACAAATACTCAGTCAAATGACACATAATACATAAAATTACAAAAAATCCCTCAAATAATACGTTTAAATATTTTATTCGTACGTCTGGGGAATTAGATTCTTTCAATCAAAAGTAACGCACGCGTACTCATTGTTAACAGATTATTTACGCAAGAAGCGTTTGGAGGAAGAAGAAGCATTGGCCAATGATGAAAAACCAACAATTTATTATTTAATAAATTAATAACAAGGAAAAAGATGCTATTTTAAATGAATCGGAGGTCTGTAAATGAATTCGTAATGATTGTAAAGTTTTTTTTTTTTTAATGGGAAAGACTTTTAATTTTATTACCAGAGTGAGCACCTGAGGTGTTTAACTAGTAATAATTATTCGTAATTTGGAAACCATATTTTAGAAACAAATCATTCTTTTAACATAAATAAGGGTTTAAGAATTTTTCATACAAATGCAACAGGTTTATAATAAGAAATATTTTAAAAAATTGATAAAAAGTGTTAGTAGTCCCTTAAATATGATTGATAATCAATTATTAAAAAAAACAGCAATCTCTTAAATTTACTTTCACATTAATAACTATATTTAGAATGTTATTAATATTAATTTTAATAATAATAACTATTATTATTTTATTTTTATGCCTTTTTTGATTTTCTTGATTTTATTTATATTAGTAATAAAAAAATATTTAATATATTATTATAAAAATAAATTTAAAAAATACGAGTATATTTTTAAATTTCTTATACCCACTTTTTCACTTATTTTAAATTTTTGGGTATATTTGTAATTTGTTCTATTTGCTAATTATTTTGTCTATTCTTGTCATTATTTTTAGTAGGTATATTGTTTATCCCGATGAGGGGAGCTTTGCTTCTGAAACATGTAGATATTTATATATTAAAACCGGTTGTTTAAACAAATTAATTGTTATTCATTTATTAAATATGACCCCAGAAAGTTATGACGCATCTTTTGAAGAATTTATTTTTTGTTGATTTTGATAAATACAGTTCCAAATTTTGACTAACAACTTCTAATTAAGGTGCTCCTCGGACCGCATCAATAAGTTAACGTAAACTCGCAATCATTTAACACCTTAACATAATATACCTGCGAATATTAAAAAATACATATATTTTAAAATTAAACAATTTGCTAACACTCGATGCAAGTGCACGTACTAATTTTGTGATCGTAAGACCTTTTGATATGTTTGAGTGAAAGAAAGAAAAAAATAGAGTTTTTTTATAGTTGTTACTTTTTCCTCTGTGAGTATAGTTTTCACAGCATTTTTTGATTACCCTGATAAAGACACGGATAGTACCTATCAACAATTATCAATATAACACGTATTAAACGAAAAAAAGTAATTTTTGTTATATAAGTAAATAAAAAGTCTATCCCCCTTTCATAATCATTGTTTTGTTTTACTTATTATTTGCATTGAGTAAACTTAATTTTTATTTATCGAAGGAAGCAATCACTTTGTGGCTTGACATTATAATTTAAACGAAATATGTTTTTGTTTTAAGCTACTTTATTTTAGTTATATATATTTCTGCAGTTTACATGTGTACATTCCTGAAGAAGGTTGAGTCCAACCGAAACCGGTCGAACACGGGAATATATATAAATAAAATAAAGTGGCTTTAAATAAAAATATTTTTCACTTAATTTTTATTATTTCTTGGGTTGTCTTTGTATGCAGATGAATGTCCCGTCTATGAAATGGTGGTAAATCATATAAAATATTTTTTTCAACTCTGGATCTTTCTTATTCGCGTTGAAAGATTCTAGAATAGAATTACCTCGAATTTGGGATTTTGGAGTGAAATTAGAGCTAATCCATGAGCTTGTAACATTTTTTTTCCTCCAAAAATTTGATCAGAATTTGTTTCAAATGCTTTTCATCTTGTAATACAATAATACCATGCACAATACCTCCCAGTTATACTACCTTTCAACATCAAGGAACAGGGGAAAGCTGTATATATTTTGATCAAAGAGAAGTAAAGTATTGATGAGTTGTCACGGAGAAGAACGTGGAGGAAATATGGGATGAATTCCAGTCAATTCGCTGACGTGAGCCGAATCCCCGAGTATTCTCAAATGAGTCTCGAAATTAAAGTGTATCTTCCTAGTAAATAGTAAAGGACACATGCCGACTAATATTAGATTTTCAAATAATAATCTTTGAGGAAGAGTCGAAAATTATTTTTTATTAAATTGTGATAGCGATCGAACTCCGCCTCCGTGGCTAAGTCGTCAAATCTCAATTTAAAGAGATTATCAGTTGATATATTTAAGCACACGATTATTAATTCGTTCTTAGTTAAAAGGGAGAAATTAACAAATGAATGGTTTGAGTTGGGTAAGGGAGACCGGGGATAGTTGGCTACAGGAGTTAGTGGGTCCTGTGCAAGAATCGATCACGTGATCTTCTTCCTCGGCACCAAATATGCTCCTACAGTGTTTTTTAAATCATATTTACGTTATTACAGACAATTAGGATGTATAAAAGAGTCTCGGAAAAGTAAAATAATCGCGGTGACACCAACCAGACAACTGGAACGCCAGTCAAAGAAGTTAAATTTAAATTTAAAAAATGAAATAAACTCACAATATTTAGCCATATTTTTTCAATACACTTAATTATCGCTATCCTATTTTTTTCAATACGAATAAGTCTAAAACAACCTGTGCTTTGTTTATAAAGATCATGAATCAGATGTACCTCTAAGTACGTTAGAAAGGTGATTTTTTCAGTTTCGGTTTTAGTGACGATAAATCGACGTTTGGTGAAATAACGTAATACAGTTTCATACATTACTTGTTTAAATATAAGTACAATATGTTACATAAATATATTACTGTATGGTTTACAATACCCACCTCACTGGGTGAAACCTGACATAACTTAGTTACTCTGTTAACGGGATTTCTGTATTAATGTTATTTTTTTAAATACAGTTTTAAAGTCAGTATTTCACACAGATTCATATAATATTTTGTTGCACATTTTCAGAATTTATATTACTCTTTTGTTTGAAGCATTTGCTTGTGCATATAACAGTTGTGGTTCTTGTGCTTCCTCTCCCCGGTTTCTACCGTAGAACAAAGATTACCGTGTCAGTACGTGGTACCTACACGCCCAAACAATCAAAGCAGCACCACACAACACGCATTTACTTCGCCATTACAACAAATTGGCAAGTATTCCTCTTAAAGCCTCGATTAGTCAAAGTTTCCACGCCAACCCGCTCCCGGGAGCTTACAAAGCCCCGCAAGCCCTGCCCTCTGTTCAATATACACACATTATATTGTGATCCGTAGAGAACTTCGTAAGACGATGGATTATCGCGTTCCGATCCGAGAATCAATTTATTAACTACAATACGTGGCCTCTGGTTTACCTTTGGTGTACCGGCAATAGACTAGACAATAACCTTCTAACAAACTACTTTAGTATGTGCTTTGTATAATGAGGCGTAAAATAAATTAAATTAAATGAACAGATGTGCAGCAAATGGTGAATTTACCTTGCGAGTATTCACCGAAAACTTGGTTCAAACCCAAATACAAATGCAATTATTTGAAATAGTCATAGATTAGATAAGATTTTTTGTTCCGTGCATTTAGCTATTATCCTTCAAAGGTGTTCTTGGCCATTATCTCTTTAAGGTGATGCAAAACATTCCCGGATCACGAATTTCCTGACTTTGTTTGAAAACGATCCTTATAAAAATCCTTTCCCCCGTCGGGTTCATTATTGAAATACTAGATAACTCGCACACTTTATTTCTTTGTGCTCTTGAAAAGTGTTTGGAGGTTATGTTATTTTAAAAGTAAATTTGCGCAAATAATTACATTGCTTTATGTTATTTCATTTTACAGTATTATTTTTACCAACTAGCGATCGTGCGCGGCGTTGTTTGGGATTCAAATTTTGCTAAAAAAACATGATAATGTAATAATTATAATTGTTTCTAGCTGAAGTACCCGGCGATGCCCAGGATTTTCAATGGTTTTAAGAAAAGTTTTTAGGTTGTGATGTGTTACCCCTACCCCTACCCCTAACCAGTAATTTTCCTCTAATTTTGAACTTCAAGGGCGCACAATTTAATCAAGAAGTACCAAAATTCCGCTTTAATGAGCGGGAATGTGGGATAGGGTTGGTTTTTTCGAAATATCGTGTAGACAGAGACCATCAGTCAAGTGTGAAAAATTTCATGAAGCTCGGAATAAAACTGTAGATTTGTTTCAAATAACTAAACCCACCGTACCACGGACAATCTATATATATATAGGATTGAAAACTACCATATTTATAAGTGGACAATGTTATTTGTCGGATGATGGAGGACTTAGTCAGCTTGGGATTGAACCCTCGACCCCTGTGTTGAGTTTTACGCTTTGTGCCTTTTGTCCAACCGATCGATTTTTCAAAGATAATTTGGTTCGAAAATAACAATAAAAAATTACGATCGGAAGTTAAATTATTCGTTTGTAATTTTTTTTTCTTTTTCTATGCATCTGACCTCCCAGTCCCAGATGCGACCGAAATCTTTTTATTTTCTGTCATTTTTTCCGTTTTCATATTTCATTATTTTCTACAATGATTAAAAATTAAGATGAGGTTTTTAAATCTCAATAAAATAATTAAAAATTAAATATACAATAATTAAGAAAAAAACAATTCTGAACGCATATAAAACCATATTGGCATATCCCTTCCATTAAAAAAAAATATCCCGTACTTGAAAGTTTAATATATTATATAATTAATGGGTTCTCTTAAGTTAGTTTAAAGTATGGAAATTAATGCATAAAATCTACATGGCCCCAGGAACATGAGAGGATGTTGAAGGTAATATTATTCATTTTGAATTTCTAGTTCCGCATGGTAGGTATCATAAATTTTGTGTACTTTTTTTTTAAATCTCTGCAAATTTTCTTCAATGCATGGAAAAATAAAACTTGGACGAAAGCTTTCCTGCGTTGAAATTATTTTAATACATGCGAAAATGAGTTTTGTTTGAATGTTTTCTGTTAATTTATGTTCTTATTAGATTAATGCTGTATATAAATGTACTTATTAATAATAATTTCTGCAATTTCTGTAAAACGTGTTAGTCTTTTAAAATTGTATTATTAATATTAGGATGGGGCTCATCAACATCAAATAATATAAAACGTCTAAATATAATTCGGAAATGCATCATAAAGACAATTTTAAAGGTACCTATAAGAATGTCAACAGCGGAAATATACTCGTATAAACATTTCGACGTTCCAAATGTACAAAAAATTATTCCCAGAAATATTCTGGTTCACCATCTCAAAAAAGACAAAATTGCAAACACCCCTCACAATCATAATATCAGAGTAAAACAAGCTAAATGTACCAAAGTGTGATACTTGGTGTGATGATTGGACAAAGAAGCTCTGAATTTTTGTGCTGTAAAATTATAGAATAAACTCCCGCTCAGCAAATAAAGTCCAGCAAAACATGGCTAAAGGAATTAACAGAAGAAGAACTGACTAGTATTCTTACAACAACGTCATAGAAATGACTGAAAATACCTTACCTTGGAATTCGCTGAACACCCCTTACTTAAAACCTAGTTCGCCTCGGCACAGAATCCCCTAGTGAGGAGGATTAAGAATTTTTTAATAATATATATGTATATATTTTTTTATATTCATGCCTTACCTCACTTCTGAAAATATTGTTTATATACAGTAATTAATAAAATAAAAATAAATAAAAATCGGTGCATTGTATCACATGAAAAATAACAAATTATCTTTTCTGTGTTCAGATAACTTTACTAAAAACAAAATTTAGATTATCTAATTAATGAAAATTAGTTATTAATATTTTTTAAAACAAATTTTCAGTCAGAAGTCTAAATAAACACGAACAATCCTCAAAAAACCCTCGAGAGAGCTAACTGAGCGTTCTACCCACAGCGCTACGACCCTCAGTATTTTATATCAATTTTGCTGAAATTTGTTTGGATTATAATATTCTTTTTATAAACTTAAATAAAATAAAATAATATTACTTTAATGCTCTGGCAAATTATATATAGCGTTCATTCTGTTGTTAATTCAATTAAGTCTGAAACTCCAGGATTGTGTTGATAAATTATAAAATAATAGACAGGGGCCAAGTTCACGGCGAGTTCAAGTTCCCTTGTCGTGTTTCTTGTTTTCGTAGTCGTTCAATGAACCGTGTCTACGAGGGAGTAACTTGTTCCATGCACGTGTATCTAATTCACAGCAGACGCTCATTTTAGAAAATACAGAAGGTTCGACCATATGTTATGGAACGAACTGTAATTGCTTTGTGGTACACCCTTCTAATACCGAGTGTACTCATTCAATGTGTATTTTTTTCCATTTTAACTAATTTATTAACATTACTTTGAAGGGTCAACAGGTACTGTTAATTTAGCAAGATTTGCAGAGATTTAACGCAAGCAATGACTTTCAAAAAATGTAAAAGAAATACTCCTACTACACTGTATATCCTGATGAGGAAAGGTTTGCTTTCAAAACATGTTGATATTTATATATTTAACAGGGGTGTAAACAAAATACTTACATTTACATTTAAATTTTAGAAAAAAATTGTTATTTATGTTTATTTTTTATTAATCCTAAAATCGTTCCACTTCGTGCGGTTTAATATAAACATGTATTTTTTTATTTTAATTTACATAATGCTTATTAAAAAACGTAATTCTTACATCTTATTGTAAATGTGCTGAATCTATATTTACATTTTTTTTTATTTCATTGGAAGTAATATATACATTTTAATGCCTTTACATAGTAAATATTATTGTGTTTGAAAAACGTATTTTTTTTAGTCTAATATCTTCTTTCTGTCTTATATGGTGCGTGTGGAAGTCTTTATTGTAATGTAATTTGTTTTTAAATTAAGGTGGAAGTAAATTGTTAAAACCAACAAAGTAAATAAAATTTAAAACGTTATAGAAAATTATTAGTTTAACGCATTTTTTCTGTATTGATGAATATTTATTACACATTAAAATTTGTATCATTGCTCTTTTCTGAATTATTTTTAATTTTTTTAAGCTACCTACATTACTTAGATTATAGATTAATCACAGCTGTTTCTAATACTCCGTACGTGGGAAAACAAAGGAGTTGTAGTATGCATAGATAAAATACAATAAATAATATAAATCTAGGATAAATGTAGCAGTATGTAAACAAACACACAGAAATATGTGCAAAAAGGGAACGAATAAGCGAAAGAAACGGGGAGGGTGCTGTCGATTCAAGATTAAAATACGAAAAAATCACTGAAAGTAAATAATGTGAGACAAGAAACAAGAAAGCCACAGAAATAAGGAAAAGGGGAGGAAGCGAAAGGAAAGGCAAACAAGAGAAAACCCGGGTGGTAGACACTGTCGATAGAACATCATATCAGTCTCCACTTTCAAATATTCATTGAAGCTTTTGATAACATTCTTCAATCGCCATTTATTTCACTTCATTTACCATACACCCTTTAAGGACTAAAATGAAACCAATGTTGTAATTTTGTCATGAACAACGCAGACTCTTTACTTTTTGTATTGTACACTGAGGCGATACATTTAATTAAATATTCATACGCACGGAACAGCTATGTCATTTTCATTTGACAATTTTACACTGCAAATAATTAAATCCCTTGAGGGACATGTCACATTTGTATCACTGAATGTTGTAACTTTTCCATAAAAAAATGCTCAGCTGCTCATTAAAAAATGTGTAGCCAATAAGGAACTCCAGCCCAATTTAAAAATTTTTTTTCATCAATAGTGAAGTTCCAACTTAAATACCAGTATATTTCGTTTTTTTTCTAAAGTTAGTTTTCATAGCTAAAATAATTTTAAAAGTTTCATTTTTTCAAAGTCCACCAAAATGCTTCAAATCTGTGGTCGGTCGGTTTTGATCAGTTTTGAGGTTAGAATGTCAAATGTCAAAACAAGGACGAGCTTTACAGTACATAATTTTATACGCTATTCATAGTAAACCATAACTAAACATAAGAAATAAAATTATGTACCTTTTTTAGAAACTTTAACTCGAAGAATAATAATACTATTGAGCATTAACATTATCATACTATCCGTATTGATAATTGGTTTGATCAAGAATACTCCAATTTATTTCATGAATAATAGTTGTTTATATTGAATAACAATTATAGAACTTAAAACCACTCAAATTAAGTTTAAAATTTTGCAAAATCTAAAAAAAAAACACAATAAAAATACAAAATTAAAGTGAAGAATAAAAATTTTCATACAAATCCAACAACAAAATACGCACGTGACGTCAGATGTTCCAAATGCAATGGTACTAATATAACAAGGTGTTTTTAAGAGATGATTTTTTATAAATGAATTAAAAAATATACTTAGTATTCACCACTTTATAAATATACATTGATATCTAAATTTATATTTATAAAGTGGGGAATGCTAAGTAAATTTTAAAAATCATTTATTAATAATGATGCCAAAAGTTACTACCAATCGTTTGAAGAAATTATAAAAGATGATTATTTATTCACTTTTAAATAACTATTTTTAAATTCTACGTATAATTACATATGATAAAAATTATTTAATCGGCGTTAGCTGATCTCTACCAATACATATTTTTAAAGCCGTTATATTTTCACTGGAGTTCCTTATTATGTTCTTTACCGTGATTACCGACAAATATAATGAGTCAACACATTCAGTGCTTTACACACGATCAGCCAAAATTTTGGCATTTGGTGGCATTGTATATTACACGGACTAATGCATGCTGTAGTGAACTCTCCTTGCAACTTGTTAAAATAGGCGTACATCAGACCGGTATATAAAATATTGTACCAGTCAAATCTGGAGAACACCAAATCTGGACTTTTGGTAGACTAGAATTCAGCCACTGGAGTTGGCATCGCGTTTGGGTCTCACTCAGGCGTTGTGAGTTCAATACCTCGGCTGGCTAAGTCCCCCATTGCCACTCAAGGAACGTCTTCCGCTTACTGTGATGGTAGTAGGAGATTTTCAAATATTGTCAGGTTATTCGTAACCGGGGAATATTCATCTTTCTTTTTCAAAAGAAAAAGAATGATGGTTTAAAAATTTGTTAATTGAGAGAAAGTTAAGGTTAAATGAAACGTGGTATGTGCTCACAGATGGCGCTAATTCAAATATTTTAGAAAAAAATAGGCTTTTAACAATTAATGCTTCTAAATATTGACATGAATTGTTTGTTGGTGGTACACACGAAATATGAAATGAAATAAAATGTTATTGTTAATTTAAAGCTCAAGTCCTTCAAGAAATTTATAAAAATACTGAATATATGACCTTTGTATATGTGAAAAATATGACCTTTCTTGAAAGATGTGAGTTTTAAATCTACAATAACAAAGTATTCCATTTCATGTTCCGAATGTTTAAGCGAAAACAAACAATTCATTTCAATACTTAAAACATTACGCGCCAAAAGCGTTTTTTCCATTTTTTTTTTCGTTTAGCCTTAATTGGTTTACTGCATTGTCGTGTTGAATACTTACTGAAACAATATTATAAAAATTTTATTTATAAAAAATCAACTCGATAACTATTAAGGAACAGTAGGTACTAAATTCAACGGTAGATCGAATCCGAAGGTGGCGGGTTCAAATCGCAGCGTCCGCGAGAAAATTTTATTTAATTAATTTGTGCTGTTTCACAATTAATTCATTTAAAAATAATATCTACTATATTTGCGCACGTTCCAGAGTGGAAGACACTCTCAGTATCACCCTGTTGAAACGTAGCTTGAAATGGCTTTTAGCTGTGTTTGGTGACTAGATCTTATTAGCAAGGTATTTCCCCACATTCCTCTTCCCCTTCTACTTCCCAACCCAATTCCTTCAGCCTCACAACATTTCCTCACTGGCTCCAGACGGTTGGGAGCAGTTGTGCGGTATTCATATAAAAAATGAATTCTCTGGTATCACTGTTTTATATTGGTACACTCTGTACTTAAGAGCACGTTCTCAGTAAAGTAGAATTTTATGCCTTTGCTCGTGGCCCTGGAAAGCTATTGATACCCATCCATTTCTAGGAGTTACTGATTTCCAAGAATTTCCCTTGAAAAATCCTTTAAATGGCAGTATTTTTGCGTCACGAACTAAAGTTATGTATTGTCAACTGAAAGCTGTTTGCATTAGACCTATTCCAATAGTAAATGGGGGAGGATATTTGATTCGGCTCGAGATGTGTTGGTAAGACGGGAAATTTCAATGGATTTTCGAAGCAGTCGACAAAAATTCAACTGAATTGCAAATGGAATATAATATATTGTTAAAGACGTTTCCTCCTGCTGTTTCAATATTGATTGTGAAGGTACAGAAGCAAAAGTAAATTCAATAAGAAAAGCGAAGTAAGTGGAAGACGTAGATAGATAAGTTTATTGCTAATTATTTCTAATTACCAGGAAAAACCTGAGAGCATCTTCAACCTTCTATTGTCCAAACGTTTTTTCAACCTCTCAAAACAGTGTTTGGATTCATCATTCTTAACCTGTTAACCGGAGACTGTTTTTTTTAAATTATGTAACATACAGTGGTCGCCCACTTTTTCTATAAAAATGTACAGAAAAATAAAGTACAAAAAGAAAATGGAAACATTGAAATGAAAAAATATTTTCGAATATATTAAAAAAAAATTGTGTATTTTACAAACAATTAGAAATGTTGCGAAAAGTAATAATAGGTATAAAAAATAAACTAAATATGATGAAAGTATGAAGTATAAATACGTACCCGTCACCGCTTACCAAGCACACATGCACACCACACAACAGCGAACTGATTTGCTGTGTGTCTTAAATTCACGTCGATGCATATACCGATGACTCACACACTCGTAAAACTTACAACTAAGAACTGCTCGTTCAAGGGTACAGCATATATTTCGAAGACGTTTTTTATACGCACTACCCGTACACGATACTGTTTTCAAATGACGTATAAATACGTCACACACGGTTAACAGGTTAATATCTGTCTTTTTTTTATATCACTCCTCCCACCAAATTGGCAAATTTGTTATTTTGGGTTCCTTCTCGCATTTCTAGATTTATTTTATCTAATGGTTTCACATAGCTTAATGTGAACACCCCCTCGCTAAGTCAGTCGCGAGGTAAATCGCGCCCGCGCTCGCAAGTTCAACACGAATCCGTACTTGCAATGAATGTGCATTACATGAAAGTCAAGCAGCTTTAAGGGAATGCACAAAAAGAAGGTATAGCAGGAAACTATTCAATGTGCTACGTAAGCCTCAACAAACAAATTTCCCAAGTGACTACACGTGCATAGCAAATATCTTCAAATTCACATCTAGAATTTCAACTCATATGAAACCTAAAGGGGTTTTGTTCATCGTGTGTACAATTTTATTACAACCACGATACTGTTTTTAAATATTTCATACACCAATTTAACAAGAGTACCTACCCGCCTTAATGTCGTGGCAGTGGCATGGATCTAAACAAAACATATGAAATCTTTTATTGTTGTTGTTAGAAGCAGCAAAACTGATAGTCTGGCGTCATTATTAATGCAAACTTTTCTCTTTAGAATGTCTAGTTCAACGCTATTTTTAACTTTTTTTAAATTTAATGTAAATCAAATTTAATAATGCTATTATTAAGTTATAGGCGTTTTTTCGGCGTTTTTCGGCCATTTTCAAACAGTTTGAAAATGGCCTTAAACGCCGAAACAGCTGTCACAATAATAACAACTAAAAATACATGCAGAACTTCATAATAACATTATTAAATTTGATTTACATTAAATTTAAAAGAAAATTAGATGGAGTTCTACGAATTAAACACAAAAACAATTAATAACTCTTTTTAACATAGCATAAATTCCAAAATGAGCTACGGAGTTTCAAAATATGCATTTTATTTTTAAAAAATAAGACAACAAGCCAACTTCGTTACGTATTTTTAAATTGTGCAATAAGAAGAAAAATCGATAAAATGGTGAATGTAAACATAATAAATTCGTAATTTTTTTAATAAGCATGACAAGTTTTGTTCATTTATTTGAATGCTTAAATTCATACGAGTCTGTAAATCAATCTTTTTACCAATGCGACTAGTATTTGTATTTTTTTATTCATCTGAACCTAAACACATCAAGACGACGCGGTAGAGTTTCCTCGTGTAATAAATTCGATAACGGGATCACGTGAACGAATATTTCCGTTCCTGGAAATTTATCGTCATGAAACAATTCGTAAGTTTTTCTTTTACTCTAGCCATTGGATAAAACTACTCAACAGGAGACAGTTTATGCTTAACAATCTCATAGCATTTGAAGATATCTTTTACACATTTAAAAAATATTTTTATTGCCTCTCTTCTCCGAAGGAATGACATTTTATTATTACATGAACTCGAGTAAATAATAATAATAATGACAGTTTTGTGTTATTTCACTTCAATTACGCTTTACTATAATAAACTTAAAAAATACTTCAGTGGTATTCCTATAATGCTCCTTTCATATTCTATTCATAAACATATTCTTTTTATACATTCTTGAGTACACGCAGAGTCGAAAATACTCTCAGTATGGCCCTGTTGAAAGACCATCATTCAGAATTGAAACGTTGCTTGAAATGGCTTTTAGCCGTGTTTGGTGACCAGATCTGAATAGCCAGTTATTTCCCCACCTTCCTCTTCCTTTTCTCCTTCCCCTCCCCAATACCTTCAGACTCACAACATTCCCCAATTGGGATGCCATAGTCTCACTGGCTCCAGACGGTTGGGAGCAGTTGAGACTCTTGTGCGGTATTCATGTAAAACAAAAAAAATTCTTAACATATATTCTTACCTATTCTTAACATTATTCCGACAGTACTTCTTCATCTGATAAAATTACAAAATATTACACTGTTCTTATATACAAAGCGATACAAAAGAGACACATTTACAATAACAGTACAAAAATAGTAATATTTTAAGACTGGAGGTTATGTTCGGCAATAACCGAGTATACATATAAAAAAGAAAACACTTTTTCTGATTTCTAAAATTTCAAATTCGTCTAATTGTATTCTGTATTTTTTTACAGTAACTCCATTCAGGAGACCGTGGGGGAAATAATTTCCCTCAAGGCCTATATCATCTTTTGGGATGCTGTGTGGAGGGTCTTTTAGAGGATAGGAAGGAGTGAACTTGGGTCTTGCAGAGACCCATGTTATAGGATGGAGGAAATACAGAGGCCGGCAGATATATTAGTGATAGGGAAATCATCGCTTTCGAAACATGTTGATATGTATATATTAATAAATTGGTGATATGGTCTGTTGATACTGCGATACTTTAATATATCTTGAATTAAAGCTACCCTCAGTCGCGTTGGTGATACTATGGTAGTACGTTTAAGATACGTTATTCAGCGTTTCTACCATATGAAGGTGGAAAATTACTTATTAAACTTGAGGTTAAAAATAATATCAGTAACGCGTGGCATTTGAACAAATAAACAATTCCAGGAGATCATGTTCACAGTAAGGTACAAGCACTGTTGAGGGGGCAGTTCAATTTGTAAAATGCTTTTTGTAATTCTGTCAAACAGCAGGCAGCAAACGCGACGTGTGCAATTAGCAGTTTGTGTCTACACATGATGTTCGGCAACAGAACATTTACCGCTTCGTTCCAAGGGACAGACGGGCGTGTTGACTTATAATTGCCTATCCTTTCGTCAGGTTAACTGTGAACAACACCCCCAATGACCGGCCTCCCTATACGATCTGCCTACTGAGGGCGGGTATTGTTATATTATCTGTCCAAAAATTACAAAAATATTCTATTGCAGTTTTCTCAGAAAGCAAAATGTTTATGCCAATAAAAACATTTTAAAAAAACATCCAAAAAGGCACACATAACGCCCTTTTCGAGAGCGCATGAGTTGTCGCTGATTACAGCTTACATGGTGAAGTATGCCCCGATGATGAGAAGTTTTTAATGAAAGTAAGGATAGGTCCGTCCGGATACTCGTCGAGAGCCGACAACACATGCTTAGCATTACCGTCCACCGGCTATCAACAATTCTTTGTCTACGTCTAATTATTGTTACTAGCGGAAAAGATATAGCAAGTACATCTTGCTGGTCATAAAATAATACTGTTTCAGCGCTTACAGCGTGTCCTATTTATGAGTAAATCTCAGTTTAATCGGGTGCATGATATTGCGAGTGAAATAAAATATATAAATTAATTTGTAACAATTGAAACTATTTTGTACATAGGAAAGACTTTACAGTATTGGATTTAATGAACACCTAAGGTGTTTAATAATAACAACTATTCTGAATTTGCAAATCACATTTTAGAAACCAATTCATTTGATATAAATACAACCGGTTTACAATTATATACTCGTATGTATGATTTTATCTTATATAAATATCTAAGTACCTAAACTGTAACTTATAATAACAAGACTTTGAAATAAAAGAACCCATTAGCTACTAAAAAGTAGTTTATCCGGCATTTTTTCCCATTTTGTAATTTTTTTTTAAAGTTAATAAAAAATTAAAATTAAATATTTTTTGACAATATTTTTCAATATTTTTTTTCCAGTTTTTAATGTTACTTTTTATAAAATATCAACAACAAAATGTCAATTCTTAAAAATTACCATTTCACTAGCAGGGCGGGAATGTGGCGGTTACGTCACACTTCGGTCCACCTACCTAAACATTGTCTGTATAACTACTAACCAATAACAACTCAAGCAGTCAATAAATGTACTAGCTCCTGAACAGTCGCATCGTCATTTCTTTACGCCTCGGAAAGGCTGAGGCGGTAGCCAGTCGGCAACTGAGGTCAGTATATTTCTTCAACACTGTATGGAGCCACGACCATAGTCCGGCTCCTACAATAGGAATATAATAATGGTAAGATTCGGAAGACCAAGTACTTCCTGATAATCCTCTTCCTCCATCACATTTTTAGATCCGCCTCACAAATGGATCAACGACACCGTTGACATTACCGGTTTTCCCAATGAGAAATAAATAAATGCAAAATGAACATTTAAAAAAGATTAGTAAAAAAAGAGATTTAACAGTATGAAAGTTAGGCTCTGGAACGGCCTGACAACCTTAAACAACAAACGTAAATTTGAAATTTTAGAAATCAGAGAAAGCGTTAATAGTGAATTAAATTTAATAAATAAACAAACAAAAAAAAATAGCTAGATCTTGAATTTGTTTTCATATTAATATTAATAATAAAAATAATTTCTTTTTCAATGTCTAATTTATTAATTACTTGCCTACTTTAATCAGTTTTTATGTTTATAATTTGTCTGTTCTTATATTATTGTATTCTTATTTTTATCATTTGAAGTATAGACTATATTCCGGATGATGAAAGCATCGCTTTCGAAACATGTAGATATCAATGTATATTTATAAAGTGTTGAATACTCAGTATATTTTCAAATTCATTTGGAAATAATCTCAGTTTTCATTATTTTAATTTCGGATCATTGTGGTAGATGTATTTATATCTATGAGGATGAGTACAGTTATAGGAAGAGACCCAAACTAAGTGACCCATCTTTGCTAACGGGGAACAGTTCTAACAGGTTGACAAATTTAAATAGCCGGCAAGATGGAGAAATTGACCGTATAATAGGTTCAGCTCAGTGATAAGGAAAGCTGAGCTAAGTATCGAGACAAAGTTGGCAGTGTACAAATCAGTGTATCGCCCCACGCTTACTTATGGTTACCAGATCTGGATGTTGAACGAGCGTACACGTTCTAGGGTCCAAGCTGCCGAAATAATATTTTTGAGAGGAGTTGCAGGAGTCACGAGATGAGATCGAATAAGAAGTTCTATTACCCTTCATAAAAAAAGTCGCAATTGAGGTGCCTTGGGCACGTGTTAAGAATGACAGGAGGATGAATTCCACTGAAAATTCACTGCTATTCCAGAGGGAAGATGTCCAATGGGCCGCCCCAGACACAGGTGGGATAAGCAACTCCAGAGGCTGTGGGAGGAGAGGCTGGAACTACTGCGTTATGTAGTACAGGACAGGGACGCCTGGAGGCGCCTTGTCGATGCAGTGGGACAAGCGGAAGAAGATGTACGAGTATGTATGTATGTATTTGTATCAATTACTTTGCTACGTTTTGTTTATTTTACATTTCATCTCATTTATTCATTGGACCACATGAATATTACTAATAAATGAATAACGTGATGATGATAATACACGCGTAAATCAATGTAGATATTTTTTCCACGAACATAATAAAATTTAAAAAAAAACATACATAAATACCCGTACATATAAATTTCCCAGTATCGTTATGCACGATGTTCGGTAAGATGAATTATTAAGGTTTTTTTATGAATTGGTATTTTAAGGTGATTGGTTTTGTAGAGACAGTGTTTAGCATCTATAATATTAAAATATGACCTGCTCAAGAATGTCCCCAATCGAGCAATACTTCGATTTACGGGTTATTCTGTAATTGGCCTCCTTGGTTGAGTGGTTACGATGCTTGGCTACGAATCCGGAGGTCGCTGGTTCAAATCTCGGCGTGTGCTGTAAATTTTTATATGTTTCATTAGTTTTTTCACAATTTATTAATAAAAAATACTATATAGTATATTTGCAGCACGTTCTAGAGAGATAGATACTCGCAGTATCCCCCTGGTGAAAAAGCACCATTCAGATTCGAAACGTTGCTTGAAATGGCTTTAGTCGTGTTTGGTGACCAGATCTGAATATCCATGTACTTCCCCATTTCCTTCCCCTCCCCTTTGCCTTCAGCATCTCACAACATACCCCAATTGGGGATGCCATAGTCTCATTGGCTCAAGATAGTTGAGAGCAGTTGAGACTCTTGTGCGGCACTCACAAAATATTTGGCATGCTAAAATAAGTTTTATATAACCTACTTCAATTCGCTTTGATTCCGAACTCTGAATTGTGAAATGTTTTATATTATATTTTTAAATATTATACCGTAAAAAGAAACACGCCGTATGTAAGTTATGCATCTGTATTAGTACTGTGTTAGGCCCAACCTTAGAGTAATGATCGTTACTGTAAGGGTCCAATTCTAATGGGGAGACCTATACCAGGAGACGATGACGTGCACCGAGAGGAACGAATACCACACATAACTCTACAACTTATTCTTCCTCATAGTCTACTTAATAAGATCCCAAAGTGATGCATAAGGACCCCTGGGGGTTCATATAGATTTGCAGGGGGTCCATGGTAGGGGGAAAAAAAGGTTGTTCACGAGATGTAAATGGGGCTCCACGGATCGGAGTTCATTTAGACTGAACCCATAGTAAAGCGCCATAGTAAGTTTCGCTCGACAAGCCTACTGAATGGCGTCCACACAGGCACGTTATTGTGCAATTTTTTACAAATTTTCATGATGATACTAGTACCACTTGTTCAATATTGTAAGTTTTAAAAGAACGGCAAAGGGGTCCACGGGGAAAAAGTTTGGGAACCTATGGTCTACACCAATAACTATATGCTATGTATGTTGATTTCAATTACCAGATATTATTCCTATTAATCATTTAATCCCATTTTATATTTATATTTTATATTTTAACAAGTTTTTATACTTCATATTTTTAAATAATCATCTGTAACATAAAGTTCAATTTTTCAATAGCACGTTTAGTGACTAACATCACCTGAAGTGAGCTTTACGTTTTCTTGTGAAAACCTGTAGCCCCTTTTAAGTAGATATGTTTTTAGACTTTTCTAAAAGGTTTCGAAATTGCTTTCTAACCTTAAACTAAATGGAAGGCCATTCCAAGAATTTATAATTTGTCATAATTTATATTTTCATAAGTTTTAAATATCTTTGGGGATACTGTGTGAAATGTCTTTTTAAGGAAAAGAAGGAGAGGAAATTAGAGGAAGAAAAGGGGTATGTGGGATGGGTAGGAACCTGGGGGTCAGTGTGTCCAGGAGTGAAAGATGTATTAATCCATCCCATCCACCGCGGTGTGAGGTGATAAATCTATGGTCTACCTCAATCGGCCTATCCCGATCCGGCCACTCAGGTGGTGGGCTGACGCATTCGCCGCCAATACCTAGACAAATCTCACCCCATGAACCCGAGCATCTCTGCTGTCACCTGCCATAGCGAACCACCCGGAGTAACCTATGACAGAGGTATTGGTTATCCAAGTAATGGTTTCCGTGGCTGCTCCGATGCTAACTTGTTGACTTGATTGTTCCCAATGAGCTGTATCGTAGAACGTTCTAAACTGCATTCTTTATTCCTTTACTGAACGAGTTAAAAATTCAATGGAGACTTCTTTTTGTTAGTTGTTTTCCCCAGCGTTATTCCTTTACGTGTTATACTCGTACTTTAAACTCATCGTTACTGTTTGTACCCGACACGACACGTCTCTTCGAAAAGCCTGTTAAGTATTTTCTAGCTCTAGAGGTGAGACCAACATTAATTTTTCTTGGAATTAAGTATAACGAAGACATTCTGTGAAATAGATACCTTTAAAAAAATTCCTTGATATTTTCCAAATTTCAAACAAGTTTAAATGCTACTCGTCTAGACAAGGATTTATTTTACGTAATTTAAAAAAAAAGTCGCTAATCATTTCTCAAAACACATCAACATCTTTCGTCCTCTTAGAACACCTTTTGTTCACGCTTTTTCCTGATTAAGTAAAAAGTAAAGTTTTATTAAATCTTTAAAGAGAATCTCCCTTCATTAAGTACCAGAACAGTTATAATATGTTTTCGATCTTTCACTTGTTTGTCATTTGCTTTAGTATCATTATTGCCAGATAATAATTGTGGTTTTTTGTACTTGTTAATTATCATTGCTTTTTAAACATTCACGTATGTAAGTTTTGGGCATATTGCCTGTTTTATGTAGTAAAATAAAATAGAAAAATATAAAAGATGTTTCACTTTTTTTAAGGATTCGTCGAATGTGTATTATAAGAATGGGTTGAATGATCAATTATGACAATTATTAGACAGTTTCCGCATTAATCTAGTATCGAAGGAAACCATAGAAACCTGAACCGTTCTCAAAGATTCCGCGACCATGAGATTTGCCAGAGATTCATGGTATATACAAGGTATTTATTTATTTGTTTACTTTTTTTGTTATAAAAAATCAAATTACAATAGTGACACTGGTGCAAAATACATCACAGTACTACAACTAAATATTTAATTTGTCTCACGAACAAATTCAGCAAAAACATCGTGTAAGTACCATTCCAAATAATTAACAACAGAGGCGAATATACAAAATATACCTCACATTCACTGATACCTACACTCTAGACACACGTCTTATTAATAATGTGTGAAATAACAAGGTATGTACAGGGCATTTCTCACAGGGAAGTATTTCGTATTTTTTTCTGATTATATATATTTACCCTTTGAAATTTTTATAGTATTGAATACAGATATTCGAACGATCCTCTACTGTCAACCCTACATCGCTTACTCAGTCTTCTTATAGTAATTAATCACAAACAATGTTAATTGCACAGTAGAAAGTTTCGAGTATCTACTTGAACTTAACCCAGATTTTTCTTTAATGTATTTTCTAGAACAACGACTTTTAATCATCATACTATGTGTTTGAACCCTCGAAGTCAGTCGTGAAATTAGTACGATAGAGTTGATTAAATACCTCCATGAAATTCCAGATCATTGTAACTGAAAACGGCCTTTGTACTCCGAAGGGTGTTTGCCGTTTGATTACAGTTACTAGAAACGACCGTATTATAATAGTAAGCTTCACCAATAAGCTCTAGTCTAGTAATATTATACAAATGTGTCCACTACACTAAAGAAATATATATTTATATATAATTACCAGTGGCGTGCATTGCTGTATGACTAAAGTCAGCCTGTCTTAAGTTTTTTTTAAATTTTCAGTATGAATTGCTATTTGAATATTAGAACTGATTGTTATAGTCAACTGAAGAAATGAGCGTGCAAGTTGCTTATTAAAATCATGGAATTTTTTTTAATCATAAATTCGTTGCCTTTTTAAATTTTTTTTTTAATCGTTCGTTTTTTCTGTTTTTATGGACTGCATGCTACTAATAATTACGATATCATGTAGAGCCCTAGTCCAGCAGTAATGTTCTCTCCAGTATAGTATTCTTCCCAACCTTCCTCTTCCCCTTCTCCTTCCCCTCCCCAATACCTTCAGCCTCACAACATTCCCCAATTGGTAATGTCATAGTCTCACTGGCTCCAGACGGTTGGGAGCAGTTGGGACTCTTGTGAGGTATTCATAAAAAAAAAATATATATATAATATATATATATTAAAAAAAAATATATATATAATATATATATATTAAAAAAAATATATATATATTTACTTAATCATTGAAGAAGATAATATTAACAAATATCAAATGAAACATGAAACAGAAAATGACACAGGACTTCCGTCTTACCGGGACAACACTCTATCATGGTTTAAATTTAAGACCAATATTTTCCTCAATTAGTTCCTATATTATTGACAGCTATCCTTTCGTGTAATTGCAAAGTTCTTCCCGAATATATTTGTAATCTAGATAGTGTCTCGGATGGATATATCCGATTTTTATTTATATGCGAAATCTATTGACTTTTCTACGAGTCTAGAAATAATATTCAATTTATTGGAATAACTAATTGAATCCTACACCCCATTGCAATTTTTAATCATTGAAGAAGATAATGCATATTAAAAAATCTCAAATGAAACACGAAACAGAAAAGACAGAAAATAAAAGGGTATCAGTCGCATATAATCGCAGTCGTTAATATTATCTTCTTCAATGACTAAATACATACTTCAATGAGGTTTATAAGCTTCAATAAGTTATTAAAATGAATTGAATATATAATTAGTATTGACTTTGGGAACTCTGGACCAGTAATACTACAATATTGTCCAAGTGTTCAGTTTCCCGGAGTATTGAATCACCCCTGCAGATCTTGTTAGCCGTCAATACCAATAGATGGAGCACTGGGCACGTTCCAAGACCAATCTGGATTAGTCTATTGGTATACAGTGCAGTGCGCTATGGAGTAATTTGTTTTCATACTAGTTGCATTTGTAAAATACTTTATACCAGTGGCGTGCAGTCCATAAAGGCTGAAAAGCTGCGCCTACCTTAATAACATGGCCTGGGAACTTGTTATGATGATGGAATGCTCGAGTTTAATATAAAAGAAATACTAATTGCATTATAATGTGAATAGATAAGCAACTTTTACTCCCATTTGTCAACCTAGCCACAACCATCTTATAATTAAAAACAGCATTTTTCAAGGCCATACAAATATTCTACATTATATGTGGATGGCCTAGAAAACTATAATCCAAGAGATTGCAGCCTATCCTTGGTCATAGAGTAATGCACTCCATTGCTAGATATCCAGATATGTAACCTAGGTATGCCCAAATCCACTTATTTCATATGTGCAAATTGTGCACCAAACTCAAAAGAAAAAACTATAGAAATAGAAGATTCCAGAAGACAACATCGTCTTCTTCTACCAGTGTCCTTTTCTATCGTTGGTTATCATGACGAATTTCATCGGACAGCAACTAGGAACAGTGAAGAAGAAGTGTAGAAAACATAATGTGCGGCGTCTTTAACCACATCGCCTTCCGTCAATTTACCATTAGATTTCACGTTAGGTAATTTATCTTAATTAAGAACCCATCGGCAAATTCAAATTGATGAACATTTCAGTGATGAGCACAATACAATAACTAACTGACAGACCTATATATGAATGTCTGATGTTATCAATTCCTTCAGACCCTAGATGCTTTGGTAATGAATGAGGTCTATTCAATCGTGTTTCCAAAGCAAATTAGATATCCGGATAATACAAGGAATTTACCAGCATCACCACTAGCGCTTCCAACCACCAACCTGTTAACTGATCTTGCCCTTGGATTGTATAACCAGGGATGATTCAGTAAAGACGATGAAATGTTATCAAACCAAAGAAAGCATGTTATGGATCAAGTGCGTAATAAGGTATGCGCAGTATGCCAGTTCTATTTATATTTCCAGAGAAGTCTGAAAGTACAGTGGCAGATTTATAGAATAAAATGAGTCATTGCAAAGGATCTTGCTTTCCAGAGGCTCCCAAAAAACTAAGAAAGTTGAATTAAAACCAAAAGCATTGTGCAACATTTAAAAAATCAGCTACGCAATCAGTCCAGTATAATTTTAAGATGCTTCTTCTTGTTCTTCGGGAGGTGTCTAGACCCCAGCTTCGGACAAAGGCCTTTATCAATTTCGTCTGTTTTTTTAAGAATCGTCTTAGCGTTATCACATATTTTTATTTTATCCAGCGACGATTTTTTTTAAACATCCCTATAAGTATGATACAATGTTCCATTCAACTCTGTAAACTTTGTGAACTATAAATTGTAATCTGTAAACTTTGCCTGCTCTCAACACAGGTTATTCTAGTGAGACAGGTACAGTACCATAACCCTTTGATTACATTAAGATTATATAGATGAATATATCAAAATTAAAAAAAAATTTAAAAGTTCTATTAGGGTCTGAAGAGCCAAATAGAACACAGTATTGTATCTGCTTCACTCATCCAATCAAGAATGTCTGCCGATGATTTTGTGAGTAGTTCCTGGCACAGTGCCCTTGAAGTTGGAGATTGTGATGATGCCGGTAATCTATGAGTTGTTCATGGCACAGTGCCCTTGAAGTTGGAGATTGTGATGATGCCGGTAATCTATGAGTTGTTCATGGCACAGTGCCCTTCAAGTTGGAGATTGTGATGATGCCGGCAATCTATGAGTTGTTCATGGCACAGTGCTCTTGAAGTTGGAGATTGCGATGATGCCGGTAAGTTGGAGATTGTGATGATGCCGGTAATCTATGAGTTGTTCATGGCACAGTGCCCTTGAAGTTGGAGATTGTGATGATGCCGGTAATCTATGAGTTGTTCATGGCACAGTGCCCTTCAAGTTGGAGATTGTGATGATGCCGGCAATCTATGAGTTGTTCATGGCACAGTGCTCTTGAAGTTGGAGATTGCGATGATGCCGGTAATCTATGAGTTGTTCATGGCACAGTGCATTGAAGTTGGAGATTGTGATGATGCCGGCAATCTATGAGTTGTTCATGGCACAGTGCCCTTGAAGTTGGAGATTGTGATGATGCCGGTAATCTATGAGTTGTTCATGGCACAGTGCTCTTGAAGTTGGAGATTGTGATGATGCCGGTAATCTATGAGTTGTTCATGGCACAGTGCCCTTGAAGTTGGAGATTGTGATGATGCCGGTAATCTATGAGTTGTTCATGGCACAGTGCTCTTGAAGTTGGAGATTGTGATGATGCCGGTAATCTATGAGTTGTTCATGGCACAGTGCCCTTCAAGTTGGAGATTGTGATGATGCCGGCAATCTATGAGTTGTTCATGGCACAGTGCTCTTGAAGTTGGAGATTGCGATGATGCCGGTAATCTATGAGTTGTTCATGGCACAGTGCCCTTGAAGTTGGAGATTGTGATGATGCCGGCAATCTATGAGTTGCTCCTAATGCAGTATGTGCGCTTAATTATTCTAATTTTAAAAAAAAATCCGTCTTTAGCGTAAATGCTTTGTTTAGTATCCAAGGTTCCGATTCCGGGTATTTTTAAGGATACCTTAGGCATAAAGACTTTTTGGTTAATTGCTCTTCTGGTTCTCTCGGATGACAGTTGTCGTTCAGAAAATTACATTCTTTAAAAATATCAGCATATTCGTAGTTTTAACAAAAGAAAAACTCAATATTTTCGTCTTAGTAACTTTAAACATTACCAGTGCGTTATCTTATTAGATTAACAGAATTAACGACATTGCGGTGTCTGTAAAGTACCCATGCCAAAAGAACGAAATGGCAGATAAAAGTGTTTAAAAATCTAAAAATTATTATTAACTACACGTGTAAAGTAATAATAAACTACACTTGTTAAGTACTCGTATGTGTGATCAACTAATAATTTGTAACAATATTGTGGTAAATTAACCACAAATTCTTTAAAAATATATTGTCATTAACATGGCATCGAAACCGTAGTTAAGCAAAATGTCACTAATGACATTAATGCCATTATTGGGGACAATGTCTTATCCTTAAAAGGGACCGGAATCAGTTCCCGGTGTCTAGTTTTAGTGCCAAAAACCAGTTAATATTCTAGTAATGATCACCCCAAAATACAAAATCAAAACACATCCTTCGTAATCTTTCCACCATTGACTGTGGCATTGTCTTTACTGAATGGGACACTTGTGGATTCAAGAGCTGCCTGCCCTCCAGCGACGGGGCTTGACTGTTTAACCACCTCGCCACCCTCCGAGATAAGAATACATCATCCATTTACCCCCTTCCGCCTGCCACCTGCAACCAACCCCCATTGCTCCTGATAAGCACACCTGAGATTCTAAAAGGGAACCCTTACATTTTCTAATGGATAATTTACCTCATAATGAGCCACGTACATGTGGCATTTTAACGGTGCAGAAAAAATTCTTAAGTCATTGAGCATTTTTTTAATCGTTTTTGAGAAACCGCAATGTGTTATTTATTAATGTTTTAACAGCCATACAACATTTAAAATAAGCCCCGTCCTATTATTGTCACAGCTTTAATCGAGTAATGTTGTTTGTACATATCCACAAATCAAGGTAAATCAATAGTCGTCGTTTCCGCAACTTTTCTTAATATATAAATATCAACATGTTTCCAAAGCAAAGCTTTCCTCATCAGGATAAATAGTATACTGTTGGTGGTGTAAACAAAGTTATTCCTATTCAAAAAGACTACAAGAAAAAAAAATCATTGGGTTCATGATTATGTAAAATATAGTTCAAACTAAAGATTACTTTTTTTCATTACGTTGACCATTAAACTTCTTCAAAAATAGCAAAACGAACGTAATATTATTTTTTTCATCCAAGTCTGCAAATTTTTAATTATGGTTATGATATGTTAATTATTTTTGTTTTTAATTCGTAACGTAATGTTATTATTAAGTTCAGCGAGTATTTTAGATGTTTCGGCGTTAAAGCCCATTTTCAGACAGTTTAGTAAGTAAATGGATATAATAATTATTATACTGTTGTATGAAGCTATCACTTTGTGATTATCCAATATAATTAAATGAAACAATCAAACATTGTTTTAATAATTTTTATTTTTTACCCCGACCGGTTTCGTAACAACAGTTCCATCATCAGGGCATACATATACTAAATAATATTACAAAATTATAGCAGAACATATATATTAGGTGTCACAGTGCGGGTGGGGGCGTGACTGTGATACCTAATATGTATGTTCTACTATAATTTGTAATTTTTTTTTATTATTGTATAATATAGTCCTATATGGGCTTTTACATATAAAATTAGTTGTAATAAATAGGTGCAAAATAAATCACAGTAGGTTCAAAGATAATATATCTAACAAATAAACGAATAACATGGTGTAAGTACCATTCTAAGTAATAAGTTCCAAAGGCAAAAAATCAAAAAAAATACCTCATATTCACTGTTACTTATACTCTAGATACATATACGAGTATTAATAATTATTGAGGATGTATGCAATAATCGTTTGTTTGTATTTGTATTCCGAGCAGTTTAAAATGTCTACTGTATCTGAATATGTATTAAATTCTGTGTGCAGTCGAGGTACCAATGAATATTTGAATGACTCAGTCCTGAAATTATTGTTACAGTTGAACAAAATTTTAGATCTAGTTGGAATATTAAATGTAATTAAGCTGACGATATCAGGGTTATCTATAAAACCATTAACTTATTATATTGTTTAGAATATATTTTTCCCTGACGGTGGAACGGTTGTTCCAAAACCGATCGGCGTTAAAAATAAAAAGTGGTTAGAACAAAGTTTGACAGTTTCATTTAATTGTAATATCGATCAAATTTAGCTACTCGATCGACCGGCTGGGAACCTTTGTAAGCTATATATGTAGAACAAATCAGTGTAGAATTATATGACATCAAATAAAGAGCTGAAACAATCAGATCTTATTAGTCCGACATCCTGTGTGGTCGAGGGGTAAGGTTCTCGACTACGAATCCGGAGGTCGCGGGTTCGAATCCCGGCTTGCGCAATAAATTTTATTTATTTAGTTTGTGTTGTTTTACAATTAATTCATTAAAAAAATAATTAAATATATTTGCCGTACGTTTCAGAGTAGAAGATATTCTCAATATCTCCCTATCTGAACAGCCAGGTACTTCTCCAATTTCCTCCTATCCATCTTATGCCCCCCTCCCCCTACTACCTTCAACCGCACAAAATATCTCAATTGGGGATTCTATAGTCTCACTGGCTTCTAGACGGTTGGGAGTAGTTGGGATCTGTGATAGTGACGTGACAACCTAAAAACACTGATTTCTTTAGAACGTTTTTTTTTCGGTATAAACATTCATACATTTTTTTTAAAATAAAGGCAAGCAAGTTGCTCATTTTCAATTGAAATCTTTCTTCACAATTTCAATCAAGCCAGTGAGTTTTAAATTATTTGTAATTTTGTGCTAATTGCTCGTCTTCCGTGAACACCTCATACGCTTTGCTTGTGAGAAAATGCTCGCTGTCTAACTGTCAAAGAGAATTAGCAACACTTCAGGCCAGTCTTTCCCCCATCGTATTCATTATTCAAATACCACATTTATCAACAGACATACTTTGTTTGTTTGTGCCCTTGAAAAGTGTACAGAGGTTATGTCATTTTATTAGTAAATTTGACAAACGTAATAATTATAATATTATTTTATTTTGCGGTATTATTGTTACCAAGTAGCGATTTGGAAGAAAGTTTTGAGGTTGTGATCTGTTCCCAGTAGTTTTGTTCTTATTTGAAATAGAAAGAAAAGTCTGCAGAATTAGCACCAAAAATCTGCTTTAAAGGGTGGGGAAAGAAGATGGAGTGGTTTTTATAAATCTCATGAAAATAGTGACCTTCCTCTTGTTTTGAAAATCAAGTCTGCAAAATCTCATCAAGCTCGGAATGAAACCGTAGATTTGTATGCGAAACAAACAAACACCGCCCGGGACTCTTCATTATAATATATAAAATGGTTGAGTGACTATATTTTGTATCGCAATGTGGTAGAATGCTACTGAGTAAATCTTCTAAACGATTATATTCAATACAAAGATATATATATTGCGAGGGGGATGGAAAAACCTGGAAGAGGGATGATTTTTCTACTTTGCAATGGCTTAAAATATATATTTTTTTAGTTTCAATTCAATAAAGGGTAGAGGATTTTATGGAGAACAGGTAAAAATACATTAATATATTTTGCATTTATCGATTTTGTTATTGTTCTAAAAATATAAATATATTGTTTTGTGTTCCTACTCAGTTGGGAGTACGTAAATATACTTGCCATTTTAGAGCAAGGCCCTTGGGAGAGCGGTAACAGAGATGACTCTAAGCGTTTGTTAAAAATTAGGCAAAGTATATAATCTGTTTACATAAATAATAGTGTTTTTACACATTTGAGTATTGACCTGAAGGAAAACCGTCTTTGAACCTTCATTACATTTCTTTAAAATACATACATTTTAGTTTGTATCCACCTAATTACTTATACAAATTTGAGATAGATTCCTGGCCTGATTTTGAATCTTTTTAAGGATACGTTGTCCTTATCCTTAGCGTTAATGATATTTTGCTTAATTGCGGTTCCGATTCCACTGACAATTTATTATTACAAAAAGGTGCATCACGCATACTTAACACGTTTCGTTTATTATGTTTTATTAAATTTAAAACACTTTTATCTGACATTTCAAGTCTTTGGCTTTGGTACTTTACAGGCATCACATTTTCGTTATTTCGGTTAATTTAATAGAATTATATATGCGATAAATGGTTCGTTAAATTAATTATAAAATGTTTTTGTGTTTAATTCGTAGAACTCCATTTATTGTTAATTTAATGTAAAACAAATTTAACAATAACATCATTAAATTTGATTTACATTGAATTTGAAAATAAAATAAGAAGACAAATGAATCATTAATAATGTTTAATGTGGAAGATACTCTCAGTATCACCCTGATGAAAGACCACCATTCAGAATCGAAACATTGCTTGAAATGGCTTATAGCCGTGTTTGGTGACCAGATCTGAATAGCCAGGTATTTTCCCACCTCCCTCTTCCCCTTCTCCTTCCCCTCCCCAATACCTTCAGCCCCACAACATTCCCCAATTGGGATTGCGATAGTCTCACTGGATCCAGACGGTTGGGAGCAGTTGGGACTCTTGTGCGGTATTCGTATAAAAAAAATAATAAAAAAAAGTCAATACTATGTAGTTTATAATAATTTTGTGATGGTTAAACACTTTTATCTAACATTTCGGTCTTTTGGCATAGGTCCCTTACAGACACCTCAATCTCGTTAATTCTGTTAATTTAATAACATAATATGAGCCAAATAACGCACTAATAATGTTTAAAGTTAATATTAAGATAATAATATTGAGTTTTTTTGTTGTTGCAACTACGCAAATATTTATAAATATTTAAAGAATCTCATTCGCCGAATGACAGCTGTCATCCGAGAAGTCCGGAAACGCAGTTAAGCAAAAAGTCTTTATGTCTAAGAATAAGGAAAATGCCAATGAAAACATGCTTATATTGGAGGTGCTGTAGATCAATAACCCCCGGGCACTGTGGGCAGCGGGCTTATTTTACAAAGATATGTATTTTTTTAATCAGAACTGTTTTTTTTAGCATGAAAACTAAACGTATCGAATGAATAATTATCGGTCATTTGAGACCAGAAATGTTTCAAAATTTTAATTTATATTCTATTATTTAACATATTTCGAAAAGATAGTCTGTGTTCCGAACTTATTTTTAGAATCGAAATGTTTAGAATTGTTTTCAATTTATTATCTTTAAGTACTATCGATAATTTTTTTAAGTAGGTATTGATTATCACAAATATCAACATATAAACAGTGCCTTTCAACACAAAATTCTATATGAAAATGATTAATGACCTAGTAAAAAAAATTATGTTCCTCTGACGTAGAATCTGTAACTTTCTATCTCTAAAAATGCGAAACATTTTACCAAATTTAATTGTCAAAACAGTCTTCAATCTTAATATACTATTATGTTGTTATCCCATAGGGGCTGTCAGCGTAACTAAATTTGCGCAGATGAAATTTGCCAAACCGTCTTTGTGGTGCTCCGTACCAAATGATGGAACTGGAAACTTTGGA
>JAHDVE020011163.1:0-19126 GCA_022606495.2 Halesus radiatus
ATGTATTTATGGAAAAAAATTTAGGTATTTTTGAATATTTAAAAGTCAAGTGCTGGTAATGAGTGAGACAATTGAATTATCTATAGTACTAGTTTAATTATAATTCAATGCGAAAAGAGAGGTTTATACAGGTAAGTATCTAACGGAAATTATTATAAATACCTAGATGTATTTATGTAAAATTATATTTCTGAATATTTAAATTCAAGTACTGGTATTGAGTGAGACAATTGAATTATCTTTAGTACTCGTTTAATTATAATTCAATGTGAAAAGAGAGGATTATCGTAAAATATTTAATGAAGCTAGACATACCGCTCGGGTACCCCAAAATGTATTTGAACATAATTATTTGATTAGAACGGCTTTGATCAAGTATACAAAACATTCACTCATGATAGATAACGGTCGTATAGTATTGACCTATATATTAAACATTAAATATAAACATATATATATACATATTTACATATACACACATACAATACATGTACTTATAAGTCATCAGAAATATAATTCATATCTCCATCCTCGCCTTCCCCGGGATCCTGAAAACTTGTATATTAATTTGACTCACCTGAATTCCGACAAATTCATAATTTTTCCAGACGGGTTATACACGCCAATATGAAGATTCAGAAAATATTGAACCTCCCTGCCTGGAATGTCTAATCTAAGTTAGAATTATTCACTTAATACAATCTAGTGTTTCCCAATTTCAATTCGTGATCCACCGATTTGTACTATTTCTTCAAATTTAATGATCTCTAAATCCAAATATTATTAGATAATATTTAAATTTTTGTTGTTTTATTTTCCTATTTTATTCTTTGTACTCACGTAATTCTCTTTACTAACTATTAATTAAATCCGTAAACCGAACGTTTGGTAATATTTTAGAGCTTTATTATTTTTCTTTGACGAAATTAATCCCACGCTAGGTATTAAAATGAATTATATGAAACTAAGACTCAGCTGTTTTTAAACTTTCACTAAATTATTTTAAACGCAATTATATTTAATTTTTCTTAAACTCGTAATGAATTTAGTTCAACACAAAATATGAATTAAATCACATTTCATTTAAACAATTTTAATTAATTCACAGAAGCTAATTTTAAAAATCTTTAAACAAATAACTTTATTAATTTTGGAAATTTTCAATATTTATTAAATTATTATTATTATCACATTGCTCTAACAGTTTTGAGAAAATTAGATCAACAAGAGAATTTATTTTAATACAATATTAATTCGAACACAAAACACTTTATTTACTGGGTCACTTTTTTTATATCACTTCACTTAAATATAATGAATTTTAGAAGACTTCGATTCAAACACTTTATTTATAAACACTTTCGATTATTATAATTTCACTTAAAACCACCAATTTTAATTAATTCACAGAAGCTAATTTTTAGTATCAACTTAGGTATAATGAATTTAAAACTTCAATATTTTTCAAACTATTGTTGAATTTAATCAAACTATTGTTGAATCAATCCAACAACTATTTAAAAGAATTTATTTAAAACTTTATTTAATTGTAAGAAACAAATCAAATGAAACTTCCTAAGTCCAAAAACAAAACAATTACTTAAAATCGGCCAGCACGTAATTTAATTTTTTTCTCGCCCGACGTATTCCGCGACTAATCCCATATTCCCTCATTACATTGCCTTATATACCTAGCTTAGAATCAAAAGGATTTAACTCCATTCCATACCTACATTAAATTATGTTCTCTATTAACTCGTAAACCTATATGTAAGTAATACTAATTTCGACTGTAATTCTTCAATGTAAATATTTAGATAAAATCTGGCCCGCCTCTGAATCCATCACTTTTCCTCACTCCGGCCAGGATCGAATTTAGTCCATTCCTCTAGATCGCCCTGCTGTTCCTTATTATAGAATTGGAAATTTCGATTCATGTTTTTTTTTCTGAAAATATTATCTATCGCTTATTCTTTGGTCGCCTATGAACTCGGGTATCTCGTATTTATAGCCACCATGTCATTATTGAATTTTATTTAAAGAAGCGCCTTCTTCACATCGTTCAATTTTAGAATTTCCCTTAGTCCCTGGTTGTCTTTATACGCGATATCTTTTTATTTATGAATTTTCCGATGGTAACATGGTTTTTCTCTGATCTAACATGTGAATATTCGATTAACGCATATTTTCGTGCAATTTTCAATTGATCCTAATATTGGTGTAAACACTTTATAATTTCTTCCCCACCTCACCTGCCTGAGTTAATAAATATACCTTTCCAGAATGATTTTTCAATGTGTTGCACTGCTTCTTCCTGGTCTAGCTGTATTACACCTTTTGCATGTACCTGTCGTCTGCTTATACTTTCATCCGGGTCGATTGATATCATCCTTAATTGATTTTTCACCACCTTTAATAATTTTATGTATTAATTTATTGGCGTTTTTTCCTGTGATTTACCTACCCCAAACCTGGTAGATATGAGTTCGTTCACTTCTTTCCTGGCCACTCCCCTTTCTTCCATTTCACTCTAACTCAATATCCCATTAGCCTATTGTTTACTATGGGTAATAACCCTTACTTTTGTAAAAAACCGATATAAATCAGAGTTTATCGAAAACTCATTATTTTTTATTACTTTTCCTTAAATAAATATTCCTATCTTCCCTGTATAACCTTAATTGTTTGTTTGCCTCTCTATCACCCGAGTTTCATGTTCATCTGGCCGCTTAAATACACAATTCTTGTCGCCTTGTTTACATTAGTCATTGACAACCTCAAAATTTTACCTAAATGTATCGAACTATATTCAAAGTAGTAGTCCATATATCTCAATATTTCTATTGAATTCCTTCAGTTTAAATTTTATAATTGATTTATACATTTCTCATCTACATTTTCATAATATCTGATGTCCCGAATCTACTCAATTAATACCTTTTATCACCTAAAATCAGTCTAGTTTCACTCCCTTGTAATTATCTACGTTCCTGAAATTAGAAAATTGTACTCCTATTTCACATTAGTCTCGCCTAAATCGCCTCTTAAGTTTGCCGAAGTTTCCATACTGTATAATTCTTGTTTCTTCCCTTTTTCATCTGTTGAAGCTATTGTTTTCTGAATTATTTTCTCTAATTCGTTGTTTTTCCGCTTAACCTTACATGACACGCCTCTCTGTCTAAATTCTAATGCAAACACACCTTTCCCCGTGCAAGATAAATCCTCACTTTGTAGTTTTTTTTATTTGTAATTAACATTTTGCGTATTATTTTTACTTCCTACTTCCATTTTCAATGGTTATTCATCTCTGCATTTCCCATTGTTTCCTTTAAAGTTCACGACCTCTTCTCGTCCTGTTCGACCGCTAGTGAAATGTTTACTTTATAGGCCGTTGATCTGAACCCTTTCGATTCACATAAATAATTAATATTTCCTTTGTCCTGTCACCACTAATTGTTGTTTATGTAGAACGCTCGTTTGATTGGTAACTTTTTCGTTGATTTCACCCAATCCTGTGATGTTTATTTATAAGAGGGAACGTCTTCTTCCCACTGCCATCTCGTGGTTTTATGTTGCAACGAGTTTTATGAATCAAAATTATTGGATTATAATTCACTGTAATCAAACTCTCCATAAGTCGATAGATGTCGCTCCCTTAAGCTTTTCTAGCATGAAAGTTATGCATATAAAAAAAAATATTTTCCAGGGTTCTATTAAAAGAAAATGATGATGGTTAGACCATTACAAGATCAAGAAAGGGACGCTTTGGATGGTTTGGGCATATAGAGCAAATGAACGAAGAGAGGAGTGTAAGGAGAATATATGACGCGAATGTGAATGGAAGAAGAAGCCGTGGACGTCCGAGGAAGACATGGCACTTTCAAGTGAATACTTGAGTCGGGCCATGTCAGAAGTCGGAATAACAGAAGAGAATGTATGACACGCTGTTTGAAAGTGAATGAAGCAAGAAGTGTATGCCAAGATTGAGTTGTTTGGCGGTCCGTACTCTTTGCCTACCCCTGCGGGCAACCGGCGTGATGGTTAGTTAGTTAGTTAGTTAATATAACTATATCCAAATAAAGAAACGTTCATTTAAATGTTTTATTTCATTCCAAACGTTTATTTTTTCAATACGTATCTAAATCATAAAGTTCTTAAGTAGGTACCTATTCGTGATTTTCATTTTGAAAATATTCTGCCCAAAAAAATATTTTTCTTTTGATTATACAATATGTGTGTAACCAGTTTTATATCTACGGGCTAACCTAAATAAAACATGGCGGGTTCAATGTTTTTCATACTAATTTAAAAACGTTATAGCAGCAGGTTTACCTATTGGATTTTATTCAAACTACTCTCTAAACCTTCCCGGCACTAACAAGAATAAACTGTGATATTTTCAGCGAAACTGGTTCAGTAATTTTCGAGAAAATCGAGGACAAACAAACAAACAAACTTACATTGATCTTTATATATATAGATATTAGTAGACATTTTTTAAACTCATATAGTTTTCTTACTTTTAACAGATTAGTCATTTTTTTAAATAGCTATTTGATTACTCTGTAATTAATTTATATATTTTCGTGTGAATTTAAGTTATAAAAAAAAACATCGCTTCTATGAATTTCTGATCAATTTTTCAATGTAAAATTCATTTTCAATATTCCATGTCACATAATCTTACTTTTCAGATCTGAATTTAAAATTCAATTGACAAAATTATATTATTGTTTGATTATTTGATCAAAATTAATGAAAAATATTACAAATGGGTATTAAATGTATTGAATTATAATAATATATAAGGTTTTCTGGACACAGAAATTATGACCAAAAACATAAAAGTAGGAACTGTTGTCACATTTCGACAAATTGCGAATTCTTCTCTTTGGCTATTTTTTGGCTTGAAGGTCTCAAAAATGTTTGCCTGATTTTTTCAGATTGGCAATTATTGATGGATGTAGAATTTAATTACAAGAAATTCTTTAAATTTATTTTAAAAAGTGCGCGTGACAGTATGATAATGTCTGATAATGACAGAAAATTTACCGTGCGAATGAAGCAAAAAAAAAATAGCACAAATTCATAATAATTATGAGAAAATTGAGAATTTGATTGAAGCGATTATAAAAAATACCGGAGAAGAAAAATTCATTTAATTTATTAGCTTGAACGCATATTGGTTTTTTCCATTTAATATTCATAATTTTATCATTGCCATGCCAATACAAGAACAAGTATAATATATAGGGTATTACGTATATTATTAATTATATTCATGGAGATTTTCTTTAATACACATTAAATAAAAATCAAACAAAAACAAATGTGTGGGTTGGCTTAATTGGAAGGATTTTAATTAAGTGGTTCACTTATCATTTGTGAAATTTTCAGAATCTTATATTTATTTTTAAATGTAAAACGATCGCTTAATTAAAAACAGTTTTTTTTTAAAGATTTAATTTATTAATTGATAAACTAAAGTTCTTAAAAACTTAAGACAAGATTTTTGTGCATAGCGCAAGGGTAACAATATAGCTTTTATAACACATTGTTACCTAAATGTTCATTCAGTTGAAATCTCTGAATAAGAGAAGAGGGATTCCGAAACCTCGCACCCTTCTGGGGTCCGGTCAGATGCCTCAAAAAACAGTACTATTGAATGGAACACTAGTATATATTGATTAACTTGGCGGGTTTGCGATGGGCCGACGTGTAGCTCAATGGTAGAGCATCTGACCGGATATTAGAAGGGTGCGGGTTCGAGTCCTGCCGGCGACATTTATCTTTGCTCGGAAGGTTTTTTTCAATTTGGATGAGTGTTTTAGATTAATAATTATTGTTTATAAAAATAATAATTTAATTTATTACCTCGTTTAATTATCAGAATTGCGTCATAATGGGTATGTACAATCTGATGGTTTTTTTTTCTGAACACCGCACTAGAGTCACGAATGCCTGGATTAATTGGAATAATCGCCTCCACAGTGGTATTGTGTGAATCTTAAAGGAGAAGGAGTTGCGAAAGAGGAAGGTTGGAAAATATATGACTATTCATATCTGGTAACTAAACATGGCTAAGGTTATTTCATGCAAAGATTAGATTTTTAATGGTGGTTTTTTTACCAGCGTTATTCAGTATCTTCCACTCGATTTTTATAATGGAAGCGTAATCCAATCAAAATCAACCATTTCTCAATTCAACAATCACTGAATAGAAAATGCACACCAAAAATGCTTTCCATAAAGATTTGATATTTCTTGTTTTTTTATGTGATAACCCACAAAAACGCTGTTTGTACAGAACACATACAGGGAACGTTCATGTCCGGTCAAGGAGTGGTAGCTGTAACGACCCGTTCTTATGAAGCGATCATCAACTGTGAACAAGTGCTCCACGCACGTATACAGGCGTAAAGGGGGACAACACTGCAAGCTCTTTCGAGTAGGTTCCGTTGAAATATCTGCAGAACAGACTCAGCATACCTAATTTGTGTGTGTGAAATAGAGATGGCAATTGGTCTAGTAACAACGGATTGTCAATCAGATGAACCGCCCTCCTTCGCACAGAATCAAGCAGGTTTAACAAGTATTTGAGAGCTTCAGCCCAGTAATGACTTCCAAATTCAGCTGCTTCACGTATTGAAGAACCTGCTAGGCCCATACAAGACGCTAATTGGAAGCTATATGCACTCGGGCTTCTATAGAGCCCCGATACATGAGCTGATCTGAAATACTTACCTCGATGGAAATCGATGTAGCCACCTGATTTATTACCTTTTGGTTCTAGGCCTGAGAGAACCAATGGAAATACAGCGCTCTGTCTCTATTACACTACCTTACATCGTATATTCCAATCCATTTAATTTTGAATTTGTGCCGACACTGACAGAGCTAATTTCTGAATGATGGTGTGAAGCTGATTAAATTAATTACAAATTTTAATTCAATAAAGTCCAAGTAGTTGCAATTAAATAAAAATGTTTTTCATCAACTTTCATTGATTTTTTCATCTGAGTAATTTCAATTAAAAAAATCTCAGTATTTTTCCAACGCCTTTCCTTCCATTTTACAACTGTATAGTATCAATAGAATTTAATCATTGTAGAAAATAATATTAACGTAACCTTAATGAAACATAAAAACGGAAAAAAAAACGACAGAAAATAATAAGATTTTAGTTGCATCTGGGACTTGAACCCAGGACCTCTACCTATCCGGGGCAAACACTTAACGAACATAGCTAATGAGACCAGTTCAATTTGTGTCATCTTCATCGATATCATATCTCAAATTCAAGATTTGTCAATATTATTCTCCTTTTTTTCTGTCGCTTTTTCCGTTTTCATGTTTCATATTATATTAATATTATTTTCTACAATGATTACATATTAAAATGAGGTTTTTAAATTTCAATAAAAATAATTGACAATTAAAAATTCGATAGAATTTATTTTGTTTTATTTATTGATACGTAGATGGTTTGCATAACTCCCGTGAGTACTCATGTCATGGGCCCGTTATGTTTTATAATATATATTTTGTTTATTGTTATTATCGATACGCATATCCACTTCTAAATGCAAACGATATTACTTTTTGTAGCTTTAAGTGATGCAAATTATCAGAACGGTTTTATGTTATATTGTTATTCACTTGTTGCATTTTGGACTATTTTAATAATTCTTATTTTATTGATGAGTAATATATCTTTCCTAGCACGGTCAGCACCCAAAAATATACACTTTTCCGGTTGCTAACTTAAAAAAATGCAACAAATAATTTATCTATAAATTCTATACGGATAATTAAGAAAATAAATAATGTTTCAAAAGACAGTAAGTCCACAAATTTCAACATTTTAAAATCTATATGAAATACATACCCGAATTTTATGTAAAACGTTCAAAATTGTTTTCAATGCTTCTCACACTGCAGCTGTTTTCAAACATTTAGGGATGTAGGTATTACAAAGAATTTAAAAATTACAGTAAGGGAATATTTGTCTTTTGAAACCTTTAACATATTCCGATCTACCCGTGTAGAATTTACAGATAAATTATTTGTGGTATTGCTTGAGTTAGCAACCTGCGAAGTGATGTTTAGGGTCATTTTGGGGTGCTTGCCCTTAAGTAGACAGATTATAAAAACTGTTTTGTATTGTACTGTTATACGCTTGTATTAATTTGGTTTTTAATTTTAATTGCCGTTATTTTATTGGTACGTGATATAAACGTATTATTAAAGACTGTTTACATCGCTAATAAATAAATAAAATTCAAACATTAAAAAATCAAGTTACACAAAACACGCCCACATAGCATTTCTTATGTTCTTCTTTATTATAGGCCAATAATAAATATACTAATAGGCACAATCCATTAAAGTACTAATTTAACTTATTCCTACAATCAACTAAGCGCTGCGCACAAAAAATCATAATAACTCATTACCATAATATACTCCCCTTCTGTAACATATTCCTATAGTCAAAAATACTACCTAATAACTTATTTCCTCTCCAATTCATTACCACAATATACTCCCCTTTTATAAAATATTCCTATGGTCAAAAACACTACCTAATAACTAAATTCCTTTGCAATTCATTACCGTAATATACTCCCCTTCTATAACATATTCCTATAGTTAAAAACACTACCTAATAATTAAATTCCTATGAAACTCATTACCACAATATACTCAACTTCTATAACATATTCCTATGGTCAAAAATACTACCTAATAACTAAATTCCTCTGCAACTCATTACAACAATATAAGCGCAAATCTATTAAAATTACTTTGACTAATTCCCAAAGTTAACTTAATAAACTCAATCGAATAAAGTACCATCATAACTCATTTCATAATTAACTAAGCGTCGCCCAATAAAATAACTCATTCCCATAAATATCTGCGTAAGCACGACCCAATCAAATTCCACTATTTTACATCGGATTTAGTCCCCCCATTATCATATCATCCCGCATATTCAACCTGCTAACCCCCATACCGGAAGCAGCCCTTCAAGGCCCGCGAAGCTTCGGATAAAAGCCTTCAACCCTTCCGGGTCAACCCTGCCCGATAGCGGAAAGACACCCCAACTCCCCCACACTCCTTGTTTAATTCAAATATTGGCCCATCTGAGGCTTTCGGAGCAGAAGTCAATCTGACTTGGCCTTAGCAGGAAATTGTGGCTTCCGGATTTGATTGTGTTAGAGTTCAAATGTACGAGTAATATTATTAGTTTTTTTACAGTTACCCTACGTCGGAGGTCTTGAGGTAAATAATTTCCCTCGATGCCCATGTCATCTTTGGTGATGCTATGTGGAGGGTCTTTAAGAGGGTAAGAATGGGTGAACCTGGGTCTTGAGGAGACCCGTATTATAGAAGGGAGGAAACACAGAGGCCGGCTAATCACTCCGCAGCCGATCTGTTGAACATGTGACAATGTGACAAATGTCAACACGTCAAAAAATTTTGGGCGCGTGTTTATCATTTTACCCGACTGTGCACCGGTCCCGAAGGTATCAATAACGCGAGTACCTGAGAGCATTTTCCATTGACATACCGGTGGAACAGGAACAGCATTCCCACTGAAAGCGTATTCTCCAAAGATTGCCATCAGTTTTTTAAGATTGGCGAATCTATCAAACGGTCCGACCATCTCTACACATGTCAAGGGTTTTTTTCCAGATATTTTGGGGCTCAGAGCTTTCTGCCAGATTCTACAGTGAGTCATTAGTTGTGCAGAGTCGGTAGTTTTGTACTATTAAAGTATTTTCGGGCCTTGTACAGTACGCTTAGGTTCTGGGAGTCTTACTTTACGCTCGTTTCAAGCAATGGAAGGCATGTTCGGAAGATTGCTTTCGTTGAAGGAGACTAGATTGTTATTTTGATCCCCTTTTAGACGTAACCAGACGTGATTGGATCTTTGAAACATTAAATTCGAAGAGGTTACTCTTACCTCAAGAGGGAACCCTCTAAAGGTGACCGTCTGCTGTTTGCTGGAAGGTTAAAGTTATACCGATCTTGTTTCCTTACCCTTTTTGATTTACGTTAATGCGCATTATGCAGACATTTTTCAAAGAATTCATTTTACTAACCTTTTGTAAGGAAGTATTTCTTTTTATTTGACAGCCGCACTAAAATCCTAGCTGCCATGAGCATGCTATGGCGGCCTTCGTGGTTGAGTGGTTACGATGCTCGACGATGAATCCGGAGATTGCGGGTTTAAATCCCGGCGTACGCAAGTAAATTTTATATATTTCTGTTTTGATACTGATAATTCGTGGTGGAATTCCATTATAATAATATAATAAATCACATATATGAAATTTATTTCCACTTTTGTTTTTTTTTCTATTTTTTTTTATTTATTTCATTTTATTTTAATTTTATTTTTTTTTAAATAAAAGTGAAAATAAGTTTTATATGTGTTTTATTATATTATTAAAATTTATGTGTTTATTCCACAATTTATTAATTCAAAATAATATTTAGTATATTTACGGCACGTTCCAGAGTGGTAGTGGTAAGTGTTGCTCTGGTTAAAGACCGCCATTGAGAATCAAAACCTTGCTTGAAATGGCTATAACCAGGGACTTTTCCCCAACCTTCTTTTCCCCCTCCTCCGAACCATCAGCCTCGCAGCATACTCTAATTGGGGATGATATAGTCTCACTGGCTCCTGACGGTTGGAAGCAGTTGAGATTCTTGTGCGGTAGTAAGATAAAAACATAAAATAAAAATAGGCAGTGGCAAAGGGTTTCATGACAATTTAACACACATATGCATCGGTACATTTTTTTAGTGATTTATAGTCATTGAAAGTGCAAAAAAAAGTTGCCCGAAAACTAATCTAACCAAACCTATTTAATATATTTTTTTTTATTTATTGATGCGGGAAAATCAGCTTCAAAAAGTTATTGGTAGGTAGCTATGTTTTTTTTTTTTAGGGTGAGTGGTAGACATTCTCAGTGAAAATTCTCATTCTCATTCGCCCTGGTGAAAGCCCACCATTCGGAATCTTAAGCCGTGTTTGGTGACCTGACCTGAATAGCCAGATACTTCTCAATATTCCTCTGCTCTATCTCCTTCTCTTTACTACTCAATTCAGCCTCACATCATACCCAAGTTTATGAATTGAAACCTTGGCAAATTGGCTTCGGGAAGTTGGGACTCATGAGTAGTGTTCAGAAGCAATATGTATTAATGGTGTTTCATCAATAAATGTTGGAGTGGGAAGTGGAAAGTAAACAGACCGGGATATATACGGAGAGAGAGCGGAGCGGTTTGCCGGAAACACATTAGGAATGATTCCATATGTTAAATTTAATTGGTTACTGATTTACTGCAATTATTATGTAATGATTTCCTGAATTCCAATGATTCCAAATTATCGAGCTTCAACTAACTGCTAATTGTGTTTACTCCTAAGCTAACTTCCGAGTAGTGATTTTCGAGTTGGTTCGATTCGTTCCGAATCAAATTAAATTAACTCAACGATTTGTTCACCAATCGAGCTGCACAATTTATTTCGTTATAAAATTAATCTGCTCTTGGAGAGGTACACATATTAAAGTGTGTTATATGTATGATCAATACTCTGTTATAAACCAATAAATTATTGTATTTTTATGCCAACCGGTTTCGATCCGATCAAGCTTCGTCCGAGCATATAAAATAATAAAGAGTTACTAGAAAAATAGTGAAACGAGAAAATACAACAGCAACAAAAAATTAGAATGCGCACAATACAAAGTGTGTCGTTTGCTCTAATTATGCGACCTGCACAACAGCTAGAATAGATATTATTATTTCACAAAAAAATCTCTTTATGATTCTGCAATATGGATGTCGAAAAGCTGATTAACACGTTTATCCGTACAGGCGGCCAAAAGAGGAACTAACTCCGCCACGTTGTTTGTTCTTTTCAGTTCTGATTCTTCGAAGTGTTGTTCTTGTTTTCGTGATTTGATGCGATTAAATACAACAAAAGCTGTTAAAAGTGATGCACGAAACATTATTCTAAAGGCTAACGTGCTAATGGACGGGTATAATACTACATACACAGGAATATGAGAGCACGTAGCCGAGACCTTCCGTTTTATTTTGCCAGCATTTTGTAAATAGGTACCCATGAAGGAAAATTTATTACTTTATTCACTCCATGTAACAAAATGAAATCTCTGAAACGTTTCTGATTAAGAAATATTTTTAATTCATAACTAGTAGGTACCTAATCAATTTGTAAAAATATTTTGATTTCACCACAACCTGACTGAATCAAGTTGGTCTTCTATTTATTTAAGATACGCCAATGTAATTAATTAAATAAAACAATCACTTTGTTATAAATAATTAAATTGTTATACTGGTTTCGTTAAGACCAAGTTTCGTCAGGACAATTATAATAATTAAAGAATAACAAAGAGTTTTAGGTTATGTATGAGACTACATGAGACATTATATACTACGAAGAGAACAAAAATATTAGAGAGAGATAAAAATTGAAAATCATTATGAGCTAGAGGTCCCTCCCTCACACTACATATGAAACGCCAAATAAAACAGTGTAATGCAGATATAATTATTAATAGTCAGATTAGATAGAAATTTTTTTAAATGAAGATTCATAAAAATAAAATAAATTAATAATTTTTTTTTCTTCATGTGTTCAACGGCTCAGCAGAAATAAAAAATTTTGATAAGAGTTAATCAAATGAAACAATCAAACTTTATTTTAAACACATTTGATGGGGCTGGTTTTTTATTGTTATAATTAAACCTCACATTTGATTGTCCCATTTTAAATATGTTTCCTATCACCCCTCCCTCAATCTCTATCTCTTCCCTCACTCTTTACTAACACCTATTCACGCCTCCTAAAAAAAAAACATAAATTTCTTAAAATTCTCTGTTTTACATTGTTATAATCGCCTGAAGGATTTGAGCAACAGACATTTAAAAGAAAAAATCTTTCTTAAGTTTGAGAAACAGTAGTTTAGCCTGATGAAAATTGGGCGAGATAAATATGACAGACGTTCAGTATGTAGAATAGAAGCGTAGGCCAGAAACTTTTCTCATTACCAGAGTTTCCCAAACTTACGCTTTGATGGGAAGCGATCATCAACGTTTTACGTTTTACAATAAAGTTTCATGCGTTGTCGAACTTTCGAGGCGTAATTAAGATACAATTACGCAAGTCAAGTAATAAATTACGTACAGGTATTAATACTTTATATTCGAAATGAGATAATCCATTGATTTGGATTCCGCTAGGTAGCCTTCTTCGCAATAATTTTAATTTAATATAATTTTTTAATTATTTGCGTTATAAACAATATTTTCAAATCTATGTTTTGATACTGGAAGGTAGCTTAAATCATTGACCAATAAAATAACGAGATTTAAAATTAAAGGCAAAAATACGAAAAAGGATCACAACAATCTTCTTCTTCTCTGTATATAAAAATAACTGTTTGTCTGTGCGTCCTCGATTTTCTCGACCGGTTTCGCTGAAAATAGCACAGTTTATTCTTATTATTGCCGGGAAGGTTTAGGGAGTAGTTTGAATGAAATCCAGTATGTAAAACTGTTGCTATATATAGCGTTTTAAAATAAGTATGAAAAACATTGAACTTGCAATGCTGTATAGGGGTTAGCTCATAGATATACCACTCTTGTTAGCCACAGATTACATATTCAAAAGAAGAAGGTTTGTTTGGGTAGAATATATTCAAAATGGAAAACACGTAGGTACTTACTTAAGAACGTCATGATTTAGATATATTTTGAAAAAAATAAATGTTTGGAATTAAATAAAAATTTTAAATAAATGTTTCTTCGTTTCGAAATAGCAATAGTCGTCACAAGGCATTAATTTTGCTACTAAATCAATTATGGCACCCAAATGACTAGCAAGAATTCACAATTTCATTAAATTTATTCAAACAAACTAAAAAATCCTGAGCAAGGCCGGGTACACTTCAGCAAGTATCATATAAAACAGTTTTGATAAAGTGTATCGGCTAAAAGGGAAAGTTGACCAAAGAATACAATAAAATAATTCACTTTCCCTGATACAAATTCGACCGAATGTTATTTTTTTCTAGTATGTCATGAATTTTTATAGGTTATATAGTGTTAAATTCATCGATCCCTGAGCATACTCTTTAAATACTAATGTGGATATTATAATACTTTAACGTACATTTGTTAAGATGATATGCGCATCATTTTTCATTCTTAGTTCCAGCTTTTGACACGTCGACTCCTTGGAATAACGAGGTTCCATCTGACACGGCAATGTTATGCGATAATGAGTGTTAAAGTTACCTTCCATAGAGCACATAATCGCATGACATTGCTGTTTCATATGGAACTTTGTTATTCCAAGGGGTGGACGTTATTTTTTTTTTTTTTTTACATGAGTAGGATTAGCACAAGAGTCTCAACTGCTTTCAACCGTCTGGAGGCAGTGAGACTAAGGCATCCCCAATTGGGGAATGTTGTGGGGCTGAAGGTATTGGGTAGGGGTAGGATAAGGGGAGGAGGAAGGTGGGAAAATACCTGGCTATTCAGATCTGGTCACCAAACATGGCTAAAGGCCATTTCAAGCAACGTTTCAATTGGTCTTTCAACAGGGCGATACTGATAGTATCTTCCACTCTGGAACGTGCGTAAATATACTATATATTATTTTTAAATTAATTAATTGTGAAACAGCACAAATTAATTAAATAAAATTTACTTGCGGACGCCGGGATTTGAATCCGCGACCTTCGGATTCGTAGTCGAGAGCCTTACCGTCTGACCATGGAGGCCGTCATTATATAGGACATCGTTATACTAGGAAGGTCGGCGGGGCGAGCGCCGAGCTGCGATTCGGAATCTTCGGGGGTATTTTTGGAAGGGCATGTTGATTTCTGTTGTACATTAAAAAATGCATATATTTTGAGTAAAGTAGGATTAGCAGTGCTTATGAGAATATATGGAATACCCGCTTCGGTCCCTCGCCGCTCTACAAGGGGCTATCCGATGCTGATGATTTCGATGGTTGAAGGTAATATGTTTGAAATGTACTAAACTGGTGTGTAGTTAATTATTTCACATGGTGACAGAAACGACATAAATTTAAGATGAATAGCGCAAATTCCTGCTATTAAACTAGGCTTTCATTAATAAGCCATATATTTCCCACAAATTAAAACTAATCTAACTAATTTCTACATTGCGATATTATTTAAACGGTCGTAAAATTCAGGCCAATATTATTTGATAAATATATTTAACTAACATTTAACAGTATTTTTTACTCCGTTGTAGTTAAATATTTGAATAGTATACATAGTGTAAATGCAAAAAAAATCCATTAATGGAGGATTGAACGCGGTTGGCGCTAACGTAAAACTATCCAAAGAAGCGAAGCTGGGAGTCCACAATGGAGTGATGATACCAGTCCAGATGTATTTCGCCTCCTTCCTCTACCCCAATTGGGGATACCAAAGTCTCACTGGCTTCAGACGGTTGGGAGCAGTTGGGACTCTTGTGGGTATTAATATTAAAAAAAATCCTTTGCTATGAATAATTATACAAAATGGTCCTGCGCCTGCATTCCAATAGAGCTTATTAACCTGCAAGCAGTCGCACGACGTTGAAAAAACCACCCACGTCCTTTTCCCCCTGTTACGGGCTTGCCTTGCATCATTGTCATCTGCTCTGCCGAGAAACCGAGTATAAAGATATAACGGTGCAATTCATATACTTTTAACCCCTAAAAGTTCAGTCTAGCAAAAAACGCCTAACTGGATATTTGCGCTTAGCTTAGCTACATAACAAGAAAAAAGCACATCAACCACCAGAGGAACATCAAGAGACTCTTGAAAAACTTTCCCGCTAAAAAAGAGGCAATCAAAACTCAGAGCGCATCCTGCACAAGGAATATCTGCCGCAATCACATCACTTCAATTTGAAAGGTGTACGATTGCAGATGAGAATCATGAATCTTTATAATTTTTTTAAAGAACATTAATAACTGGGTACGAAATACTGTAAAAAAAATTCAATACGATTAAACGAATTTGAATGAAATTATTACTATTTTTTTAAAAATTTATTTATTAAATTTTTGATACATATACACTACCAACGTACAATGGTTATAAACGTTTATTATTATTCTTAATATAAACTTACATGTAATGTACATAAAATAAATAAAAAAATCCCACATAGGCAAGGCCAGTGCTTGGGAATACCTGGTATCAGTTAGTGGCAGCATATTAGCATATCCATAGATGTTGAAGGTAAGTTAAATAAAAATTACATGTTAAGTCGGAAAAAAAAAAATTAAAATGAAAATGAAAATGAAAATGAAAAGAAAAAGAAAATGAAAATGAAAATGAAAAGAAAAATAAAATGAGGAAAATATACAATTATAGCAGGTAAATGTTGATATCTTTTGTTTTAATCCGGTTTGTTATAACATGTTTGGACACTTACGTTCTGTAGATAGTAAATTATAAATTTTAGGAGCAATAAAAAAAGCAATTCTCTGCCCAGCCAAGTTTTGCACAAAGGTACTTCAAGTACGTTATCTATTCTGTTACTAGAGCGATTTTTGTTTTTTGGGAATAGTTTTTTCCTTGAAAATATGTATAATATTAAATATGTTTAGGCACAGTAGACAATCAATTTTTTTTATATCTAACAGTTCAGCCTCTTGGAATAATTGTATGGAGGGGAAGGTACTTTCTTTATGAAACATTATTTTTAGTATTAATTTTTGAGATGTTTTAAGTGGTTTAATGTAAGTATTATAAATTACATTTTTTTTTATAGCACCGTTAAGTAAAAAAAATAACATAGGTGTTTAAAAACATTAACATTTCCGATACTGATAACTTTATAGATTTGTTCAATTAAAAATATGGCTTGATTTATTTGAGATACTGACCATCAGGATTGTAACAATAAAAGTCAACATTATTGTAAAATTACTGATTTCACTAAAGCAAGCACTAATAATCAACCAAACTTTTCCAATCAAATTCACTTTTGCTAAAACAATGTAACAATTTTTGCATTTGTTAGCCCTGGAATGGAATCGGGGAGTAAAATTTATCTTGCCCAACTTCAAACTAATTGAAGTGCCGGCCGATCGCGTTAGCTTTCTTCGATATATTCTTGAGTTCTTTCCCCAGCAATGCATTTCCCTATATACTCGTAGTAGCAGGTTGCGCCTTTTTAGTTTAACAAAAAAAAATCTCTTTGGCAATTATACGTGTTCACGTCAGTTAATAATTATCGGTCACCCACTAGAATTCTAAATAATTGCATGCGATTATGTGCATCTCCCCTGCCCCCTTTCACCCCTTTTTTGACCTACCGCCTTGGTACAATTAAAACCGCCGCCTCTAACACAAGTTCCGCTAACCAATCGAATCGCCGCTGAACTTTAACCTCGTCATCGCAAGCATAACGCCGCGTATCCAGTAAAATACAAGTGAATACTATATGTGCAGTGAGTGAATTGGTGAGTCCCTTTCTTGCCTTAATTGTCTTGTTTCTTTCCTGATGCAATGACCACAGGTCCTTCATAGCTTAAAAATGTAATTCGCAATCACAACCGTGGTGTAATTAATGTTACGATGGCATCTACACGCCACCATTCCGCATGCATCAATACACCTCATTGTACTAAGTGAATTTTACTAATCGCATGTCAGACACAATAAACGAGAGAATAATGAATATGCCTGATGAATTTAGGCAATAAGTATGTATATTATGAGTGACTGCAATATGTATTACCCAAAAGGACAAAGATTAATCAAAGGTAGGAGAAAAACACCTACATTAATATGGGAAAAAATGTACTTCTGACTTCTATTAATGGGATAAAGAAGAACGCTTCCATTCCAGGGTTAAGCAAAAACCAAAAGAAAACTATGAAAAATCTAAAACATTTCTTCCAGCCATAAAGCGCATAGGCAGAGGATAGTTATACTAAACACTCTTAAATGACAGTAAATCCAGCTTCTGACATTTGATGGCAACATGCTTCACTAGCACTCTTTAGTAGCCCGAGTTGTACTATTTTTTTTACAAACATTTTAATAGATTTTCTATGAAATATATTCTTTATATATTATAGAAATCGAAAATTGAAAAAATAAATATTAGGTAACCTACATATGATTTTACTCATTTTTTGTACATAAGTGAAAACATATTAAAGAGGCAATAAGGTTTGTAGTAACATTTATAAGCCTCGCCGCTCAACAGTCACGCTCGGTCTAGTGGATGAGAAATAGAAAAAAAAACTTTTTTATGCTTTAAAAATATACAAATATTTAATTGTCATCATTAACGCATATATAAATAAAAATTAATGATAAAAATTGTGATATGTTAAGCCAAAAACTCAATACCGCCAATGCGGGCCCCTAGAGGCACTACCGTAAAATGTTGTCATGTTTAAATCTCAATGTATGGGAAATGTTAAGAACTGGAGGTATTGTCATATTTCTATGGTATTTGGTTATACCTACCAAATATTGATTTTGTTTAATGAATTCCAAAAAACCGTACCCTTAAAAAAGTTAACGTTTTAGATTTTGGATTTATACGCCGTGGAACGTAAATTGATTTATTTGAAAAATGCAGGTAGGTGGTAAGTAGGCACCTTCCTCGGGCTCGTTTAGAACTCGAAAAATGTCAATTTCAAAATGAAATGAACGATTGGAATTTCTAGATTCCAACGTTTCATTATTATTTTGTATAAAGTTGGAATGACTCTTTTGAATGATTGAAAACAAGCAGGAAGCAGCTGGCCGAGTATTATTTTCAATTTAAAGTGTATTATTAACATTCCTGTCATCCTCAGCTGAGTGCATTTCAATCGTTCAGTTCCACAAAAGGCATTCATTTTAATAAAATTACAACATAGAACAATATTTGTACTTATGTGTGTTTTGATGAAAATTCTTCCAAAATTAGTTTTTTTGAGCGTTTTGAAAGCTTTCCCTTAAGAGTTAATTGTTTTTGTGTTTAAGCTCTGGTAATGATAGAGATAGGGGTCGACGTAGGGGTAGGGGTAGGGGTAGGGGTAGGG
>JAHDVE020011164.1:0-29489 GCA_022606495.2 Halesus radiatus
GTACATTTAATTTCTATGGCATTTTCTACATATTTTTTCACCCTCCCTCTGCCTCACTGTGATACATCAGAGTTGGTATCAAAATTCCACTATGGTCTACTAACCTTGCTTGCTTGTTATTACATAAGCTTCTTAGCTTATACAGGGTGCGGCACCATAACTTCCTTTTTTCAAAACTTAATAAAACCCATTGTATGAATCAGAAATTTTTTATTTGTATTTTATAATATAGTCACATACCTAAAGTTTTGTTTTACTTAGTTTTAGAAGATCAAATCAGGTAGGTGACGTCCCCCATTCTCCATACACTGAGTAAACCGATTTCTGGCATTTGTCATGACTCTTGCCAGCATATCAGGCGTTATCCTGGCAATTTCTTCCTGGATGTTGGTTTTCGAATCTTGTAGGGTGCTTGGACGGTTTACATAAACACGGGATTTCAAAAAATCCCATAGAAAAAAATCACAAGGGGACAAACCGGGAGAGCGGGCCGGCCACTCCAAATCGCCCCTAATTGTCCAACTCATCTATCCGTGGGAAAAAAATCCTGTAACATGTTTACATACCGGTCTGAATTCACTGTACTTAAGGGTCCAGTATAAGACCGCGTATTCACCGCCGTTAGGAATTTTAGGCCTCAAGCTTAAAACCACGGACCACCGCGATCCGGCAGCAGGATTGGGGAAATGTGGATAATGTAGACCACGGCGGATTAAAAAAAATGTTCAGCGTATTGATGCAATACGAAACAAAAAACATTTGCTCTATATTTTTTTCGTTTATTCACTGTATAAAAATAAATAAATAGAAGCTTGACAGACTTAACTTAGCATCTGTTGGTAATAGGATAGGGTAACTGATGAATATGTTTTTTTCAATTTATATATAATATATTAATTATTGTCAGTAGCCATACAAAGTGCCTCCCTTTTACAAAAGATTTGTTTTGTTACTATTTACATATTTGTTTCTTCACAGCATAATCTTTTTTTTTAGCTTCGGAAATGTTATAGAAATGGGTAACGTGGACCAACTGCTCAGAAATACTTATAAGCACAGCTTTTTGACACACGGAATTATTTTCATGGATTTTGAATCAAGGAATCCGTTTTTCGATTTTCCACTAGGGGATTCAAGGTGGTTGAAATGAATTGGATGCTTTTTTATATCGTTATTCTATTAGTGGCTTTGGTTTTTATTAATGGTTAAGTAATTCTACTATTACATTTGAATTGGGAACCAAGATGGAGGATGTGAATTAGATCCCGTTTATTAATCGGGAATAAGAATTATTTATCTTTTGATAATTTTTGGGATTTAGAAACGCCCTTCAATATTGTATACTAAACAGCAGTAAAAATATAACATAGGTAGATAACGATGATTTACAACCCACTCCAGATGCACACAATAAGCTTGATTACAATTCACCAAGTCAATGAAGGCAATAAGAAAAACTGATATTTTGCCGGTGAATAATACCTATAACAGGGGAGTATTTTCACAAAAGTCTCCTATCTTCCCCTTGCCCCTCCCCCAAGCAAAGTAGACCAAATATGCTATAATTTGAAATCAAATACGTTTCTAACGACTTAATAATGTCCGAGATACAGCGGTTCTAAATTATTCAAATTTTTTGTAAGTTGTCATTCTTCGCTATTTTTTAGTGTTTGGTCAATTTTGACAGTGAAGGAGTAATTTTTCGGTAAAGGTTAATCTAGTGTTTTTAAAGTAGACTAAAGATGGTTCAATTTGAAAACAAATTGGTCTCCAAGGACCTAATATCGTCCGAAATACAGGTGTTCTAAATAAAGAAAAACATTGTATGTTATTATGATAACATAGAATATTTTTCTTCATTTCAAATTGTAGAATCTTTAGCCTGCTTTAAAAAATATTAATTAACCTTCACCGAAAAATTACCCCTTCACTGTCAAAATTGGTTAAACACTAAAAAAATAGCGAGAAATAAAAAAAAACAAACTTCGCTATTTTTAAAAAAATTATTAATTAAGGGGTAATTTTTCGGTGAAGGTTAATTAATATTTTTTAAAGTAGGATAAAGATTCTACAATTTGAAATGAAGAAAAACATTCTTTGTTATCATTCTTCGCATTTGATTTCAGTTCACTTCCAAACACAGTTCACTTCCAAACACTTTAATTCCGATTTTGAACCAAATCGGTAGAGAACTCAAAATTAAAAATGACCATCGAAATTAATCAGGTTGACATTAAATTTGACTTCAGCACCCCCCTAACATGACTTACGCCGCTTTCTAACCAAATCGGTGTGAATATCTAGAAATTCAAAATAGCCGCTTAAACTATGGATTTTGATAGGCACAGATCGGCATACTTATACATGCAGTCAGGGGCGTCAAGATTGTAAATTACATGGGCACAAAAATGTTAAGATTTTAAAAATAATTCGTTCATTCATTAGTTTTGCTGTTGACCGCCTGCAAAGATCTAATCTTGTAGATCTGTACCACGTCCGTCAGTTTTTTTCCAGTGCGCAGGCCTTTTATATTGTGCCGTATAATAAATTAATCACTTTTTGGACCATCTTAAAGAACGTTGCAAAGAAATGTGATTATAACAAAAAAAAATCGAAAATACTTAATTCCTACATTCCGGTGGCAGTTTAACACCTCTCTTCCCAGCTATTCGTCATAAAACAGACAGAAATATCGAATTTCAAATCGACGTCCGGTCGCTCTGAAGGACTTCTCACAACTGATTTACTCCGGCGAAATAAAACGTTTTATCAACAATCGCGCGGGCCAGAAATTGTCATACGTTTTTTGTATGACGGAACTGAATTTAAAAATTCTTGAACTTTGAGGGAATTACAGTGAAAATCTAGATTTACTGAATTATTTTTAATAAACGCTTTTGGTTCTTGATCTTATTTACTCTGAGATTGTGAAAGGATTTTGATTAAATATGTTTGTAATGGGTGAAGTTAACATAACGGCGAAGGCACTGTCGAGCGTTTTACTTAAAATTACTGTAGGTATTTTATATATAATATAAAAGGTTACAGTTTAAGAATTTACGTCACTGAAAACCTCAGACACTTTCGTAACTTTCTGTTAAGAATTTGCAGATAAATTATGTGTTGTATTGCTTACGTTAGCATACTGCGAAGTGACGTTTAGCGCCTTATTTGAGTCTTCCCCCTTAACCGCATGTTTGCGTGCAGAACTCCGTGGTGATCGCAACATTAAAGCTCTCACTGCCTTAATGTTCTTAGGTGATCTAATGGGACGAGGGACTCCAGTTCTTCGTCTTGTCGCACTTGCAGTTTGTCTGAATGTAGTGACCCACATAATAATTGATTTCCGGTCCGGGACAGGGGCCAACGGGGGTAAATTAAAGCGATTCCGAAAGGCGCGCTGGGTTGCGACAACAGAACATCCGTTCGAAAAGTAGGCCTCAACGGCAAATGCACGCTCCTCATTGTATCAATGCACGATGGCGACTAAACTGTGTCGGGACAAAACTTTATAGTTCCACCTCTCGAGCGAGACTACTATCGCTCCGCTACGACATCAACCGACTGAATGGCGCTCATTTAAAAAAAGGAAGTTATGCTGCCGCACCCTGTATAAACGTAATAACAATATGTACAACAAAATCTATATGTTATATATTTTACTCCCGTGAATTTCGAATAGCTTTTTTTATTTTTTTTTATTTGAAAACCAACAGTTTACAATAATTATTAAGTATGGTAAATATATATAAAAAATGATCTAATAATAGGTTTTCACTATAGTATTGCATTTTGTCAGAAATAACACATAATATACATGTTTTTCATAAATAACACGGGCGATAATGTGGCTAATGAATGCTATAATTATTTCTATTAGGTATTCTTTACACCACCGTCGAAGTAGTTTCACATTTATCTTCTTTGTTCCAGATCTCGTTTTCCTCGTATGCCTCACCTCCAGCGTGTTCATCTTCAGCGAGATCAAGAAGCTGATTGAGCGGCAGTTGCTGCGACGATCGCGCTCTGCCAAGCAGCGCATGGAGTTCGTATGACACAAGGAGCGCCGAGTCAGGAAAGACGATTAGACACTCACGTGCTAAGCGATTCGGCCGGCGATAACCATCCCACCACAACACTGTCACAACAAACACGTGTAACTTATTCTTTGTTATGAAAAAGTTTTAAACCGTATCACAAATCGGACATGTATTAACGAGGCATGTTTCGGATAAGTTTCAATCGGTGTCTCAAATCTGACATGTTTATAAATGAGGCATGTTTTGGATAAATTTCAATCGGTGTCTCAAATCAGAAATGTTTACAACTGAGGCATGTTTTAGGTAAGTTTCAATCGATGTCTCAAATCAGACATGTTTCGGATAAGTTTCATTCGGTATCTCAAATCGGACATGTTTCGAGTGGGTTTCAATCCATCTCTCACATCTAACATGTATTAATGAGACATGTTTCAGCTAAGTTCCAATCAGTATCTCAAATTGAGTTCAGATACGTTTGAATCTGTTTCTCTGTCGAACATGTATTGAAAATGAGGCAGATTTTGAATAAGTTTTAATTTGTATCACAAGCACTTGTTTTGAAGCATTGTCACAAGTAAGGCTGATTTTGAAGCATTTGCTATGGGTAAGTTTCTCTATTCAAATGAAGCATTGTATCCCAAGTGAGACCTCTTTTGAAGCATTTTGCTACGGGTTAGTTTCTCTATTCAGATGAAGCATTGCATACCAAGTGAGACTTATTTAGAAGCATTTCTTTACAGACATGTTTCAATCCATGAGACGTGTCTGGAAGCAGTCTCTTTAAAGTAAAATGTCTGTCGAGCATTGGATTATGCTGTGTTTTGGGAAAGATATTGTATCTGATTCAAATTACTAGGTAAATCATAAAATCTACAATCAAATAGAAAGAAACACATTTGAGAGAGCATTGTATTCAATTCATTGCATGTAAATATACCTCCGTGAATTATACAATAATATACTCCCAAGTATTCTCGCGATTTAATAGAGGTAGTACATACTTATTGAATGAATTCAAAATATAATTTATTTATTTTGGCAGTACATAATTATTGACATTGTATGAAAATTGCGACAGCCAAATTATTTTAATGTTTAGATTTAAATTTATTCATAAAATATAGAGTTAAATGTCTTGAACATTGGCTTGTAATATTTTTTTTAAAAATTATTACTGACATTTTTCAAAATTCAGCATAATCTGTTACATGTTTGATTTCTACTAACCAGAATTTATTTTTAATTAAATATAAATTATTAATTTGCGATAAAATTTCTCATGACAGTTTGTGAATCTGTGATTTTTTTTGTCATTTTTATTTAAAAAATTTAATGTTTATGCGTATTTGGCATTTGATGTAGGCTGTTTTGATCTCATATGAATGAATAATTAATAGACGGTTGTTGTGGCCATTTGCTAGACAGTGACAGCCAAAAACATGGCTTTTGGCTCGGAAATATCTAATTGTTAGACAGTGACAACCAAAAAACATGGCTTTTGGCTTGGAAATATCTAATTGTTAGACAGTGACAACCAAAAAACATGGCTTTTGGCTTGGAAATATCTAATTGTTAGACAGTGACAACCAAAAAACATGGCTTTTGGCTTGAAAATATCTAATTGTTCGACAGCTGTCAATGATGATCTCTGTGGTTTTTACAAATTGTCTAATGGCTGACTTATAGACAGTGACAGTTAAAAATATTGATTTTGGTTTAACTATAGACACTTGGCAAGCCAAAAATGGCTTTTGGCTTGCCATTATCACTGTCTAGCAATATGTACATATTTTATGGCTTCACATTGTCTAATGGCTAGACTGTGATTCATGCTATTGTCTGTCGACTTATTGCTAGAAGTGACAACATTCATGACATTATTGCGGCTTATCACTATCTAATGGCTATTTACTAGACAGTGACAAGACACGGCAAATATTTAAAAAGCAGCTAATGGTTCATAAGTTTAGTATCAACAATTTTCAACATGTCAACATCCCACAATAACATCCCATTCACATCAGTTTGCATACTTCAAGCAGCCTGCATAACTTGCCAAGTTTTCAAGTGTTAAATTTTTAAATAACTCAATGCAAAAAAACAATATTTTTTTAGGTAATTTTATTTGTACTGTTTATAATATTACGTTTACCACCGGTAACGCTTTTTTAGCAGACTATGAATTGACTTGACCGTATGTATATAAATATTTATTTATTATGTCGTATGAATATAACGCTTTCTTCTTTAAATGGTATTGAAACACAAATGAATGCCCGTTAAATGTCACAAAAATTATATTTAATTATCATCTTTTCAAAATAACTTTTTAATTTGCTGGAGATTAATTATTAATTGTTAGTAGTATTTAAATAAATAGGAGTATGAAATTGATGTTTGATTTTGTCTGTTGGTTTATAAAGCAGTAATTTTAACTTTGCCAATTTGGCATATTAAATAATATGGCCATTTATATAAAGTTTATACAGTTGAGACCCACGTGCGGCTTAGTAAAAATTTGATGATCCTAATAATTAAACATTAAGACATTATTGTAAATTTGCCGAGTATAATACTGCCGTGGTAAGTAAAAGCACAGTATCTTCCTGGAGACTCTTAAGGAAGATTCTGTGTTTTTACTTACGACGGCAGAATACCCCTTTGAAAACATAATATTTATTTCTTTAATAGTCTATCCTTACATATTTATTATGAATATTAACAGTAAAACGTTTCTCTCATGTAAAACTGCTGCTAACTTTTAACCTTATCCGGGTTGTCACATATGTGATCCATCGACAGTTTTCCCTGTATGTGGATGTCGCATATGTAATTCATGAAGTGTTACACTAAAGCACATATGTTGTGTCAAAACGTGCCGCATGATGGGATAGATTGTGTTGGAAAGTTTAGCATTGTAAAGGTATTTTACATATGTATTGGTAGGGGTGTTAATTTGACATTCATATGTCCCCATATATTTTTTATCTCTGCACTACAGTTTGCTTGGCACTAACTGAATGGTATTGATGTCAAGCTATGCTCATCGAGGGTTAAAAAATAACATAAAATAGTATATGTTTGAAATTTTTCGCATGTCATTATGGCTCTTAGCATCCACATTGGATTAACATTAAAGTTTGATGATATTGAGCATTTTACAATTGAGGAACTGGATGCCATAACTACTTAAACGCATGTCTCGGAATCTCCAATCCCTTCTTTATCTGCTGTGCAAATATTACTTACGTAGGCTTTACACAGATGGAGCTACACATAAATGTTTTAACACTAGTTACAAGTGATTCTTGCATTTCAAAAATCTTTTAACGCATTTTACTCAAAACTACAATTTTTGTCATAAGTCATTTTGTCGCATCCGGCGCCCTCAATTTTTAGCATATTACTGATATAATGCGTGATTTGTAGAGTCCTGTCTTATCTGCCTGCCCCTACTGAGAACGGCATGACGCATTGGCAGGATTTGAAGTGTTAAATTTAAAACTTTAAAAGTTAAAATTCTTTTTAAATATCTCTGTGTCATATCTATTGATTTAAAAAAAAAACACTTCATCGAAAACTTATATTTTGATATTATTATTTTTAATGTGAATTACTAGTAGTTTGTAAGTTCTAAAATACATCTTAAAGATGTATGAATGTTGTAGTAGCAAAGGCTAACGATTTGTGGCACTATCTGCTCTGCCTACTCCTTTAGGACATGGCATGACAGAATGTTTGCATCACTATGTGCATCAAAGTTTCTTAATTTTGGCACGTGTTTATTTGTATATTTGCAACAGTCACAAAATGATTTAAATATATTCAATGAAAAGCGTGATTCGCACGTTTGATCGTAGTAACTAAGGTGAACAGTTCAGTTGATTAGATCAAATATTATCGATTACATAAAAAAAAAATTGAGATTTGATATAGAACCAGCAAGAATGAGGTTTTCTCCTAAAGAGTTAATAATGATGATAGTAAAATTAGTTTTTCCATATCTCAATAAATGACAAAGTTATTAGACTTCAAAGTGAACTTGGTAAACCAAATACCCGCAATGTCTCGAGACACAATTCACAATGCGAATGGCAGTAATGCATACTGCTGCGCCAGTCATTTTATGCATCGTGACATCACGCGCTTATCGGCCGGCCAGAGATTTTCCTAAAATATCAACATTTTGACAGCTAAAATCTTCTCGGTACTATTCGGTATTTTCCAAAATTCACAAAGTCTGTCCTCAGCGTGCTCTAATTAATTTGTAAATAACATGAAATTTTGTTGAAGGAGACAACCTCATTGCCTATTCAGTAAAAAATACAATCACCACACGTAGGTCATTCTGGATACTTTGCACACCAGAATACTGCTGCCATACGTACAATTTGAAGTCAAGCGGTTTTAGTAAGCAGTATTCTATTGGGTAATATTTATTGATGTTGCATAATTGAACATGAAAATTGAAAGCATCGTCGAGTCAAATCTCTGTACAAATCTATCAGATGACATTTTCTCATGATTTCTTGTTTTATTAAATAATTTTCATTATCTTTTCTAATAGAAGTCAACTAATAAAGCCAGATTCTTTCCTTACTCCTATAAAAGATTTTAGGCAGCAAATCATACCATTAACCCTTCCTTGCTGGTGGTGTAGTTGACACAATGTTTTGTCAAAAAAAATCCAGAAAGAAATAGTTAATATATACGTATGTCTGCGTGTGTAGATAATTGTGTTGATTGTAAGGGATTTCGCTCACCGTGCCACGATGCGTGGTCGATGTTTTATTCCTCTTTTTCAGCACTTATACAACAGAAAATTCTAAATGTTTACTCTGTATACTGAGTGTACGGCACTGGAGCTCGAGGGGTTTTCTAGCACCGTGAGAGAAGGGTTAATATTGGGTTAAAATCAGTCCATTTCAGTTGGTCTATGCGGTTTAAAGAGATTTTTTTAATAATAAGTAAATATTTGTGGTAATGTGTAAAAGGCACGGGTAATTTCGACTTCTCCAAATTGAACTGTACCAACTGAAGTTAGCCAAAAAGCATGATTTAGAATAGTAACCACATGAGTATTACAAAAACCATATTTTCCTAACTTTGGCTAACTCGAGTTATGAATAATTTGGAGTAGTGGAATTTGAGATGTCTCGGACAGGTGCGTGGGACTCAAGTAGACCAATAATGAGAGTAACGAAATGATTATTTTTGTAAATATTTATATTTAATTACTATGTATAATAATGGAACTGTCGTTAAAATTTTCCTGTCCATTTTTTTTTTCAAATATTAATGAATTTTTGCATAGTATAAACATTTTTTTTGGTCACTACGAGATTGCTAGGTTATGTCTTATAAGGTAAACTATTATATTTAGGTGATCTGTGTACGTTTTTAATTGTTGTTTATTTATCTTTGTCGAGTGTGATTTATTACTCGCTTAGGAAAAACTCTGATACCATTTATTTAAAATAGTGATGCAAGGATAACGATTTTGGTCTTCGTAACCGTAGATTTTGTAATCGTCAATTATCTTTACTATTCTATAATATTTTGGTTGAATAATTTGGCTTAAGAGTTTTTACTCTTTGTTTCATCCTCTGATGACTTGATCATTCCGTTACAATCGAAAATCATTATTGCAATCGAGTATTATTGATTGAGTAATCCTTTGTCTTGGTAAGAATTGCCACATCACTAATTTTAATATCTCAATTCAATTTTTACATCTTCTCATAACAATTTTTTTTTTGTGTGTAATGTTATTATTTTATTGGATTCTCGGTGTATTTGTTTAAATTGACAATACAGCGATCGAGTCAAAATAGATGTAATATCATAATCGTTTTTAGTTAATATATCGAAGCATCCATTCTCAATGTTATTCAGAATGGTCTGTTTAAAGAAATTTTGTCCAAAAATAATGTAAGTTGTCCAAGGAAAGGCAATTTTAGGACAAAATCTTTTTTGATGACTTTTCTGGAACCTTCTGTGTCTTGTCAGTATTGAATTTCCAAATTCTCTCTTAATGCTACCGAATTTGTAGTCATTGTTTATTTCTGTGTCTTAAGGAAGTAATCAAAGTGAATGTACAACATTCCAAATACACCCACTTACGATTTAGGATATAAGTCTTCACAATTTTGAAAAATTTATAGCATAATATAACTATGTACTACGTATTTGAAAGTTTTGATGTTGTTTAGTTGCATTTTTAAAATGCTTTGTATGTCTGAATCTACCATTTCTTTTTCCTTGGAATGTCAAAATAAAGTATCTAGATATATTAGCAGTAAAGTATTCATAAACTCATCCAGATTTACATAGATTCTAGTTGTAAACAATGCTGTACTAGCATTAATGCAGGCCTAGCTCGAATCCCAGTTTCAAACAAGTCCGTTGTAAAACCTCTTTCTCTCTCTCTCTGCTGAATTGGTGTTATTGATCTTTATACCAAACAGCTGTTTCCAAATTAGAGATGTCCTCAATGTTGAGAAGAAAAATTAGCTTATATTTAAAAGTGTTTAGTTCAATTTTAGCACATTAGCAAAATTATAGTAATTGGGACTGGTAGGTTCTTTCTTAGTAGATTTTCCTCAATATTTGAATGTGTTCCATTTTTAAAGTGCAATAAACAAAAGCTGGATTGTTTTGACAGTTGAATTATCGACGGGGTAACTCAGTTTAGAAGAGAAAACGGGTATAGGAACGGAGAGAAATAAAACATTGTTGAAATGACATGATGGAAACTTGAGGATAATGAGCAGGAGAGGAAGAGAAAATGTTGAACTACATATTCTTATAATCAAAAGAACCGTGTACTTTAAACACGTACCTATATACTGTTAGAGTGAAGGATTCTCATTAATAATATCATAATATTTTACCTATCATTACGATAAAAAAATAACATAGGCAACTGGGAAATTATTTGGTGCAATGGGAGAGGTTTGTTTTCTTCATAGATTAATAATTAATTCACCTTTTCTGAATTGTAATAACTTGCACACTTTTTACATTGGCACCGCTCTAGTATTAAATCATTGTTTTCGCTGTTATTCAATCTATTTGCTAAAAGGCCTACTTTATTTAGCATTGAAAATATATTATATTTACAATTTTACCAAAAAAGAGGATCAAACTTATGAAATGATACGGACATTATTTTTGGAAATTTGAAATGTTGATGAAATTCAAAATTATTTTACTAGCTTCGAATTTTTAATGAATTTTTAATTTAAGTCTATTTGAATATGAACTTGAGATTGTGATGAGTGCATTACTAGGATAACTCTCTAATAAGAATAGTCATTTGGAAATGTTAAGAAAAGTTAACTTTATTAAAATGAACCGTGGCTAAATTAGAAAAACGGTTTTACTTGTCTAATTGCCACACATATGTCCCGATGTTATTATTTTAAACCTTCAATTGTCACAAAATATTATCAACTGAATGTATATTTTATTTTTATTTTTAGTAATGGCTTATTTTACAAACATTTTTTTTGGTAACTTCCCTAGAAAATGAAATGAAATATGAAAGTTACTATTAAATAAAAATTATAGGAAAAGATGTAACTGTCGTTCTTTATTTAACATTTGTATCAATTTGTTGAAAATATCATTGAAATTGAAAACAATTACACTGAGACCTGTCACTTCCCGACAAATTTGAATTGCTGTTGTTAATCGGTGATCTGCCACATCCTGTCTTAAAAATAGTGGTGTTAATCTGTGACCTGTCACGTTCCAACAATTTTACAATGTGCTTACAAACTGTCACTTTCTGCCAACATTAAACTTCTGTTGTTAATCAGTGATTTTAAAGTATTGCTGTTGATCGGTGACCTGTCGCATCCCTACTGTAAAGAACAGCTGTTAACTTGTTACCTGTCACATTCCAGCTCTAAAGTACCACTGTTAATTGGTGATCTATCAAATTCTGACTTTAAAGTACTGCTGTTAATCTGTGACCTGTCACCATTCAATAACTTTAAAGTACCGCCTTTAGAATGTGACCTGTCATTTTGCAACAACCCTATATTATTCATCAGTGAACCTTATTATTTGTTCTTTGAATGGGTGACTTGTCCACGCTCTTGTATGTTTCGCTCCCTGAATTTTAACTTGTAAAAAAACATAACATCACCATGTATTATAGCAGGCAATATAACATACATGCACCCTCTTTATGCATATTCTGTATATCAATATGTTTTTGGATTAAGGATCCATTAAATAAACACAAAAAGTCACAAATTTAATGAAGTTAATATTTTTTACATATTGTTTTATTTATTTTTTTATCGGGATGCTATTATTTAAGTAAGTACCTATTCAAATATTTTTGATATTTTATTTTTATCATAATCTTTAAGTTGTATTTATGTAAGAGTGTTTGGGAATATTGTAAATATAATATAATATGATTTTCTTTCACCGTGAGGAGTTCCCTTGTGATCTACGGATAGTCGGTTTAGTGAAGTGTTTTACTGTGTTACGGCCATAATCTTAATTCCTAACATTATAATGTCTCGTGAAAATTTCTAATATCTCGTTGAAAATCAATTTTATTATTCTATAATGTTGCCATTATTTGAAAAATATATCCAAACATGCTGCTGTTCTTCAATGTTAAATCAAAACAAAGCAATCAATAGGTTAATTAAGTCAATTCTTTAAAATGAACCAATGTTATGTTTGTAAAACAGACTTTAACTTTTAAAATTTCAGATTTTTATGTTGATGTAAAATGTTCTCTTTGTCACAATATATATTTTTTTGTCAGTTTTACAGGGTGAATGGTACTTGGTGTGCGGTGATTTTTGAAATACGTTATAAAAAGGACTTTCTTATCGGAAAACAGACAAGCAAAACTTTTTACGACTTGTGACCAGTGGGCCAAGGCATTTGGTTCATATATGGTTCTCTGGTTCAATAACTAACTAAATTGTAAACTTTTTTATGGTAAGTTCAGTCAAGCATGTTGCAGTTTATCGATACATCTAGTTCTTCAAAAGTTAACTGTATTTATTTTCTACGGTTTATATTTCCAATCTATCAATATAATACATAAAAACTGATTCAACCAATTTTTAAAAATGCAGTGTTCGTCATGAGGGCTGCATAAAATCAAAATAACAATATAACCTAACTTTTTGTAATCATTCCATCGTGTCGTATATCGACTACCAAGCAACCTGTTAAATAAATCTTTGATTGCCTTGTGTTTAGTTTACTTGAAAGTATTCCTGTAACTTTTGTAGGTAATATCATAATATTGCCAAGTTATTTTTGGTCAATGCTTCGGCAGCTCCACTTGTGCACATTCATATTATGTAATAGACAAACTTATATTATAAAAAGCTACTAGATAAGTTATAATTATTAATTCATCCATGTGCGTAACATTATTTATTGATCCATTTCAACCAATATACCTATACAATGTTTAACTATTTTATTTGACACAAATAAAATATTACATCATATTAATGTTTTTATTATTTTAATATTATTAAATTTTAGTGACAGACTAGAAAACAAGCGCCTTGTTGAGGACCTAACTATTTAACTGCCGGGAGTCGGGGTTCTCTCTCCCTCGGAAGACGCGGATCTCATTAAACCGCACCCGGTGCAGTCACAATCGCTTTGCGTATATAATACACAAATGAGGGTCTAAAGGATTCTGGATTGTGAGAATGTTGACAAATACAAACAATAAAACATATCGTAGAAGAATGTCCACTCCACCAGCTGATGATTTACCAGTACTTAAATGAAAAGAATTCTCTAAGTATAAAAGTTTGTTTGAATGAATATAAATTTGCCAACAAAAGGAATTAGTGGAATGGTGTTGTACCAGACGTGTCCCGGCACACAAGCGAACTGTAGAGGCCGGCTGATCCCAATCTACGAAGCGGTCTGGAGGGGAGGGGGTGGCGACCTATCGTTCCTTTTGCCAGGAGGAAACGACAAGGATCCTGCGGCTGTACAAATCCGTTTGCACAATACACACTTTTGTGCAAACTCGGATACTGCTCTGCGTGCCTCGTCCGTGGTGAAGCGAGGGTCTGGTTTCTTGGAGCGTTGGTATTCCGGGGGGTGGTCCAAGAGTCAGCGGGGGGTCAAAGAAGAAGGCAGGTCAGTTTCAAGAAGAGCGAGGCAGAGCGGTCGGTGGAGCAGAGATGATGTCAGTTCGAGTGTCGCTGGATGACTGCCGATTTTTCCGTTTTCGGCCTGTGTACAAATGCCAACCAGGCGCTACTCCGGGCGGCCTAGTTGGCTTCTCACGGCGCTATCGACACAAAAATCTGCATCGAGTAGCGCCGTGAAATTTACCCGACATCACCGTCTCCCTCCCACCGCGTCATCTCGCTCTGTCATCTTTATTCAGTCTAAGTGAGAGTGGTCTGGGGGAACATGCTCATCCCCAGACCACCCGACATATACAAAAATATCGGGAATCGGGCCTGTGTGAGAACAGTGAAGCAACATTTATTTTCCACATGACTTGATTCCCTTACAAGTTACAATATTCACACAATATAAAAAAGGGTGTATTTTAAGCAATAACTGATGACTCTAAATAACTCGGGACGTGAGCAAATCTCTAAGAGGAATTTGCTAAGAGTTAGTTTATCATTAAGATTTGGCTGACGCAACGTCATCAGAGGGTAATTGTAAATCTACAAATTTGAAACCATCGTCTCAATACATTTGGGCGCCATGTTACCATTAAAGTAACTATTAAATGAAGCTCAAGAGAGCAGGTAAACTGAGAAAATCTACATAACTAGATACCAACTCGTAAGGTGTTTGGATTCCAAAGGTCGCTTTGAATACGTTGCCATCCATTCTTAGAAGGTTCCCTCCTGTAATGCTGTCAAACTGAGACTGGCAGTCTTGTCAAGAAGCTACGGGAACATTGCTCTGTAAGAATGGTGTTGAATATAGAAATGGCCAGGGTAAGTACTTGAATCATTACATAAGCAGCTACTCAATATGAGTAGAAACTAGAAATTCAGTGAAGGAGCTAGTCGGATTAAACAAGACACTGTCACCCCACACACTCCAATATATGCTTGATTCAATATCTTCTTCAAATTCTCATAAATTATATAAGATCCAGTCAAAGTCTCTTCGTCTTATTCTAGGAGCCATGAAATCTTCCCCAATTAACTCAATGCAAGTAGAATGCTGCGAACCCCCCTTGCATATAAGAAGGCGATACTTAGCAGAAAAATATATTTTCAAAACATGCTTGATAACATCCCATCCCTTGATTCCTAAACTTCAATCTTTAAAGTATGATGTTATTTCAAATCCATTTTAGAAAAAAAGATTCCCCCCCCTTTTCTTTGACTGCTATAACTCTGGATATACCCACCAACATCTATCGTAATGAATCTCTTCCCTTATACTCGTGTTCCTATGAAAGCCTTGCTTTCTATCCCAAGGTTCACCAGTTTATAGGAATAAGCAAAAAATATAAAAAATTCAGCTCAATCAAATAATGTAGAATTTAACAAAATTATTGAAAACAATTGGCCAAACTATATAAAATTATTCACAGATGGTTGCAAACTCAGTCAGGATTCCCATTGCGGGGCCAGTGTGTATGTTCCACACAGGAGAAGATGAGTCTCCCACACAAACTTCCCAAAGAATGCTCCATTTTCTCTGCTGAATGCATAGCTATCATAGAAACACTGTTTCTTGTCAATTCGCGCAATATTAGAAACGCCCTCATTCTTTCAGATTCGCTTAGCTCACTACAAAAAATATGTTCATCCCCACTCAATTCTAATAGCGATTCCCTAATCTGCTCTATCAGAGACATCCTGTATTCCATTTCACTATCAAATGCGTTAGTGGTCCTGGCTTGGATTCCAGGACACCTAGGTATTACTGGAAACGAAATAGCGGATTCCATTGCTAAGGAAGCCATTGTTCACGGTCCGTTAAATGATATTCCTGTTCCAGTTAGAGACTATTTCCTTATTCTAAAAATTAAATATAAACTCCAATGGTCCTCTGAATGGAAAATAGCTTCTCTGACAAAAGGTCATCCATCAGTATATTCAGTACTCATTAATACCACCGTTTATTCCTGTCAAACCGTGGTTTAATAAATACACTTGCATGCCAAAAAAATATATTTCCTCCATAACTCAAATGAGACTAGGTCACACTTCTTGTCTTAGTCATCTCGCCAGATTCCATATAGTCAGCTCGCCTTACTGTGATTGTGGGTCAGAGGACACTCTGGACCATAATTTCTTTGAGTGTCCTATCAATGACCAATTTCCAAATTTTATGCATGAATTGTTAAAACTTAAAATTGATCTCCCTACCAGTATTCCCTGCCTTCTAAGTCTCAACTCCCCCCAAATTAACAATTTATTAGTAAAATACATTTATAAAAATGGCATTAAAATTTAAGTCATTGGGGATTAAAAGCACATAAATTTACACTGTTAAACTTATCTACTTCAATTTTATTTGCCCAAATATTATATGTTGTTTAAAAGTAACTAATTTTAACGCACTTTGAGCGGGCGGCCGCCACACCGTCACAGGTGCGTGCAGCGGGCAAAAACCAGCCGAAAAAGCAATAAAAAATAATTTTACAAAAATCGCTCTCTCTTCTAAACCATCCACTATTTTTTTATGAAATTTCGTTTACGCACTTACCATATATGGGTTCCAGGAATACATCCAATTGCTAAGGAATTTTAGTGTTATCTCTCATTCAGGAAATGATTATTGCAATAACATCCTCGGGATTATCTCATTAGAGTAAAGATCCAATGAATTTATAACAAACATCTATAATAGGTACTCCTATTCCCAGTACCACCAACAAACAATCTATCAAATTTAACATGATAAAATTGCCATTCTACTCACCCATCAAGAATAATCAAATGTGGAAAGATGACGCATATGATTCACTGAATAATTGACTCCACACAAATTAATTATTACGCGCATTGAGCTTCGCAAGAGTATGTGTGTACGTAAAAGAAACGACGGCTTATCTTATTTTTTTGTATATGTGTGTGTAGTCTGGAAGGTCTTCAAACGTTTTGAAATAATCGGGTAATTTTACCTTTCCCGCCTTTAAAGTGGAGCCGGCGTAAAGGGTAATTTTACCCGTCCCGCCGATAAGCACCGTTCGGCCGCGCGGGTAAAAATACCCTTCCCGCTTAAAGTGTGTTAATACGTATTTACAATAACATTGTTCGGATTAATAATAATAAAAAAAAGTATTGTTTTATTTATTAACTAATTAGTTTTTAAGAAAAAAATCATTATTTTCTCTTTTTAAAATAACCTGATATTGAATATGTAATATTATTACTATCTATGTTTATTTTAAATTTAAACATATTTTTGGCTTCAAATTACTATTTTACTTATGATCACCTAACACATACGATGTTGGTAGACCGCCGTCTATAATTTAAAAATAATCGATCGTAGTGGTCAAAAGTTTGGCCACCCCTGCTCTAGGGTGTTTACGTAAACAAAACTGACCTCGCTACAGCTATAAAGTCATTTGCGTAAGGTTTTCTTTTTCGTCACTAAAGTGTGATCTATACCGGTTAGAAAAAACCTGGTGTCGTCAATTTACATAAGACCTTTCGACTCATAGGCCCCAGACAGGCTAATGATATTGATTATCTGTCTAAGAAAGAATTTTGGTTTTTGAAAATGTTTGGTTCATTTTAGTCCAAGTAATAAATTGAACTTACTTTGGGCACACAGACACGCTCACAATTCATTTCTATCAGTTTATCACTTCATTGAGTTTAAAAAAATAAAAAAACGGTTTCTTTTTAAATTTAGCCCTTGATAATAAATTACACTTTTTACATATTATTGAAGATAATATTAACAACTTTCAAAATGAAACATGTAGTCGAAAAGACACAGAAAAGAAAAATATAACAGTAGCAACTGGGACTCGAACCCAGGACCTCATGGTCTATCCGGGACCTTGCGCTCTAATCCACTGAGCTACAGCTACCCCGATCCGTTCTGTCATTTTTATCGGTATCATACTTCGATTTATAAGATTTGTCAATATCATCTTCTATTAATTCCCATATATTTTTGGCAGCTATCTTTTTATCATAACTACAAGATTTTACCAGAATTTATTTATAATCTTTAGATAGTGTCTCGGATATACCTACCCGAGTTTCATGTTTCATTTTGAGAATTGTTAATATTATCTTCAATGATTATTTACATATTACAATGAGCTTTGTAAGCTTCAATAAGTTATTCCTAAATTGAATATTTTTTTACGTTAAGACTATTAATTATTTGTCCATTTGACTAACACTATTGTCGACCTTCAAAAAATTCGTTTTTAATTTATATAAGTGAAGAAAGGAGTGTAAGGAGAATATATAACGCGAATGTGAATGGAAGAAGAAGCCAGGGACGCACGAGAAGACAAGATCAAGTGAACAAAATATTTGAGTCAAGAGTCAGAATAACAGACGATGTATTAATGTGAATGAAGCAAGCAGTGTGTGCCAAGCCAGAGTTGTTTGGCGGTCTGTCCTCTCTGCCCACCCCCGCGGAAATGGCGTGACGGTTGGTTAGTCAGTTACTCTTTATATAGATTTAAGAAAACGTCTGTAGTTTATAGTAGATACTAATTAATTTTTTTTTACTTAAATTAGTTATTAATAACATTAATCTCAAGAAAATTATTTAAGAAAAAAAAAGTGTTTTTTTCTCGTTCTCTATAACCACTGAATAGATAATAATATAACACAAGAATCATAGAGGTATATAAAAAGAGTCAACGTTACTTGCAAAACCACTCTAAAAAGTTGTTCCCGCTAGTGAAGTACGAAAGGGGGTGAAGCGGTTGTCGATGTCGACCGAATCTTCCCGACTGCGAACAAACGGAACGCACCGTCGGCCGCGCCGTGGCCCGGAGCATTTCTTGCCGACGGCGCGTGCCGACTTCCAATGCTCTTTGAGTTTTTTTTAGCAATAGAAAGGTTAATTTACAGTATATTTACTATGGTAAAACCGATTAAAGGTTACACCATTGCTTTTTCTATTTTTTCCAGAACGACAAGTCGTCATGTAGGCATTTTGAAGTAATCTTTGGAGATCCATACCCGGCCAGCGCTTGTAATCGACTGAAGCCCGTGATATCTCAATGTAGTCAATTAGCCTCATTCATATTGCCTGTATTTCGAACACTGATGTTTACTCCATTTATATACCTCAATTCCACGTGAAGCCATTGACTTAATACCCTTTGGTTCGCCAAAAATAACGCGAATCTTTAAGGTCCCTATAGTATTAACACCAATAATAATCACCTACATTTTTATTTTCTTACGAAAAATTGATTTAGAAATAAATTTGATAATACTGCGGTTTTATCTCGGATATGCAACCATTTCCGAAATGGATAACATTTAATTAAAAACACATGCCAGATCTAGTTTACAAACACTTATTACGTTTATCGTATATTGACCACTAACACAACGGTTCACCGGTTCTCCGGGCCCCGGCGCAAGCGGGTCACCATTACACCAATCTTACACATGCTAATAAATATAATGAACTCATTTACAATCCAATTAAAACGCAATAACTGTACAATGCGGCGTTGCGGCAAGCGATTAATATGGCGTTATGAAAGTTCCGCAGGTTATAATGTATCTTTGGAATTCTTAGGCAAATACTCAACGACAATACCCCCAGATCCTGACATTTATTTATTATATTGCTTACGTCCTATAGGGGCTTTTACATATTTTATTATAAAATTATAATTATAATAGTGACACAGGTGTAAAACATATTACAGTAAGTACATCAATAGAAATATTTAATACATCACAAAATACAACAACCAAATATTTAATATTGTAATATTGGCGCTTCTTTGGCTGGTAGTATATTCAACAAATATACCCAGATACTGGATGACAATATTACATTAAAACATGAAAGTGAAGAATCAATATATATGCAACCCATAACTGAGCTCGAAACATTAGTTATAATAAAATCCCCAAAATTAAAGGCGAGTGCTGGACATGATTAACTCAAATGCAAAATATTACAAAAACTCGTACCGCTTATAACATCTATACTAACTAAACTGATCAACCTGAACTCGAAAGAATACTCGTAGTTGCAAAATCGCAAGGGTTATTCCAATTTATAAACATGCTTCAAAAACTCAAACTTCTAACAACAGGCCCATCTCTGTCTTACCGATTTTATCAAAAATACACGAAAGGTTAAATAACTTTCTTAAAAAAAAAAATCATTTTTATATGCAAAACAATACGGTTATAGAAAAAAGTGAAAAGTCTCTTTCTGCAACTAATGACCTTATAAATAAATTTAGAACCAGCATAGATAATGGAAACTATGTCAGCAATTATAGTAGACCCCCAAATAGCCTTCGACACCGTGAGTCATGAAATATTGGTAAAAAAAATAGAAAAAAAACAGGTGTAATTGGTCCTGCTCTTAAACTTATCAAATCGTACCTAAACAATAGAAAACAATATATTGGTATAGGAGATAAAAAAAAGTCAACAACTAAATGGCATATACTATGGAGTTCTTCGAGGTTCCATACTGGGGTCACTTTTATTCCAAATATATATGAATGATATATGTCAATTAAATCTAAATGATGAAATATGGTATTCTTGTACCCAGATGACACTGCAATATTTTACTTTGGAAAAAACCTAGAATTTTTATTAGAAAAATCTCAACTGGATTTCAACGTATTAAACAATTGGGTAATTAAAAATTTATTAACATTTAATCTTAAGTTCACCAAAAATAAAATATCCGATTTATAAACCATTACAAATAGAAGAAAAAACTACGCATTTTAGATAGTGAAAAATACCTGGGCCTATTATTGATAAACATCCTTTAAACAACACATACAATAACTAAAAGAACACATATACACGGTATCCGGAAACTCGTTGTATAAGCGGGAAACTGGTGAATCTACATCACATTTTGAAACAATAGTGTGGTATAACTTTTTGGATTTGTGCTTTAGTTTTCCAGTAAATCGAAACCGAAGTTGAGGTGAAAAGAGGGCACTATGGGGTTTTTATCATGCGTCGAAGCATAGACCCGGCACCACTAGCTTCTAAACCCTAAAGTTTCCGAAAAAATTAAAGTAAAAAAAAAAGTCAAATCGAAAAAAAAATAATGTTTTTGGGTTCTCCATGTGATGTAGATTCCCTAGTTTCTGCTTGTACCATTAGTATCCGGAGACCGTGTACGAGTATATCAGACATATTCAAAGATATCATCAGTATAATGGGTGACAAGATAAATCAACACACGTATGAATCGGCGCACTTTTTAAAAGTGATATAAAGTCTGAAAAGTATGAAAAACAAAACTTACCCGAAAACCTAATCTAATTTTTTTTTCCTACTTTTAATGACTTTATATCAGTTTTAAAAAGTGTGCCGATTCATACGTGTGTTGAATTATCATGGAACCGTTTATTGTATTTCAAAATGCGTCGAAGCGTATGCCCGACACCAATGGCTTATTAACACTAAAGTTTCTAAAAAAAAAATTTAAAAAAAAGAAGTTTTTGGGCTCTTTGTAATGCAGATTCTTCATCTTCCCGCTTGTACCACTAGTTTCCGGACACCGTGTACATCAGTCATAATCAAATACATCATAAGTATAATGGTATCCATGGTTCCACTCTAGTATCTGCACGTACGTACTTACATACAGGGAAATTAAACCCGAGCACGGGCTGTTAAATAAAATTTGAATGGAAGCGATCTTCGTTTAAAAATGCTGTTTACCTTCGTTGCTGTAGTAAAGTAATATTGTTGTTGGAATGAATTATCTCGATAACGTGCACAGTGTACCTAGTCATAACTTGCTTAATTGCTTCTAAAGAAGTCCCACAATTAGCTGCCGACCTGTGGCGGAAGGATATCGTACTCGTATAATTATATTGATTGCTGTTCGGTGGACGGAACTTAGTTAACAAACTCTTAGAACTTACTCTCTACAGAAAGATCGAGAATAATAACATTCCACTTCAAGATGACATTGGAAACCTCCCGGCCAGCCGCCTGTCCAGGAAACATTTTAGGACTGAATGTGAAAGACTGCTTCTATCACGATACTCCCCTGAAGAGTCGTGGCGAACTCAGTGGGAGACCTCGGACGTGAAAAATAACCACCTTTTTGTCCTACTATTAAATTTCCAGGGTTTTCTCTCCATCGGAAGATGTGGACCTTATTAGACTGCATCCGGTAAAATCACAGCCGTTGACACATTCAAACAACAGAACACATTGTAGAAGAATGTCCCCCTCATCAGTTTCCCTATGGTACATCTGCGCTGAACCAAGTGACTCCCGATGCCATCGACTGGTTGAATAACTTCAGCATCCCACTATGACCTCCACCAACTCTCCTCCATTATAAGTTAACAAAGGAAAAAATATACTGTTATTTCAATATTCAATCCATAATATCTAGGACCCTTTCTATGAAGAATGATACCTACCCACTCCCAAGTTAAAACTTCATATCTCATTATGGGAAGAAATGCACACGTAAATTGTTCATAAAACAATGAAAATTGAATCCTAATTCTGCCTTATGAACAGTAAAATAACATCTGCTTTTATTACTCTAAATAAGCCCCGGAATCGCTGGTTACGTTCTGATACACAAGTATTAGTACCTACAGTATACAATATCTTTAATCACATAAGATTTCCGATTTTCTAGCAAAACGACAAGATTGAAAACAGGATTAGAAATTACAAAAGCAATTTCACACGGTTCTGGTAAGTTTAGAAAATGATTTATTTAATTATTGAAGTAAACAAAGTTATATTCACATTTTTCACATCTTGCATACACCAGTGAACTTTCCGTGTAACATAAAAAAACAAGAAATACTTGTAATGCAGGATTTCACAAAAAATCTACGTACAAGATTGAATAATGAGTGCTGTGGATTTTTGTCACCGGAAAGTCAATTTCCGAACGATATTTAGGCGAGAAATCGTTTAAAAAAAGTCGTATTTATTGGTTACCTATATAAATTGTAGGTACCTATTTAAAAATCATTTTTTCTGTAGTAAACTTTGTTTTAATATGGCAAAAAAGTAAAGTTAAGATAAAGAAAAATGACTTAATTATAATGAAAATTATTTTTAGTTTTTGAAATTTTATTGGAAAAGTCAATGTTTAAACTTAAATTAAAATGTTATGTTTTTTTTTTGTTTTGTGTAAAAATTAAACTGCAAAATTCCAGACAAGGTTCAGCGCCATTAGTAGACAAAAGGACGTGGAACAAGCGAAATGTAAAACTGAGCTATTGATTATTGAATATGTTTTTTGGTGGCACGGAACAAAAAACTCCTCTTTTGATTTAATTTTCATAATTTTTATTACTGAAAATATATTTTTAAAAAAAAGTGAACAAGCGTTTTACATGAAAAAGTCAGTTCATCAAAAAGTGGTTTGTGGCAAAAACCAATAATCGGGTGGTGACCAAACCCCAACATGCTACAATTCTACACTATTCATTTATTTATTTGTTTTTCATAGTCTCCGGAAAACAATTGTATTCACATCATAATTGTATTGCAGAGATTACAGAATAAAATATGTTCTTTGTTAAAAAAAAAAAATAAAAAAAACCCACTTGTAACTAGAATTTGAGCCTCGTTCTCAGAAAACAGCTACCAAAACAAGTTATTGAGATCATAGAATTCACTTTCGAAATTTGTTTGATTTTTAGCCAGTTTTCCTTAATGTAAAAAAAGTTGCTGAATGGATCTGATAATTTCAGAGATCGCAGCATAACCCACTAATGTACATACTATTATATGTACATCATAGACGTCTGAATTAATAGACTTGCCTTAACGTACCATTTCTACGGTTGGAGGCAAAGGCAATTGTGGCACCCATTATGGCACAAGCCTAGTCACTTGCCGTCCATATTTGTATCGCGTCAGACAGCGGTAAGTAAATTAAAGGGGTCAAACTAAAAATGACCGGTCAAAATATTCGCTGGTTGTAAACAAGTCGAACCTTTTTACCTATTTCCCGTTTTACTTAAATAGGCGGCATGCCTAGCTCCCCCCCTTGGCCCATTATTCTCCGTGTATCTCCGTGCGAGTTAGGGCATCTCTATATATTATTTGCTCTGTGGTTAACAAAATATTTGGTTTTTGTAAACAAGCCAAACCTTTTTATTTATTTACTGTTTTAAAATGGCGGCACGCCTAGCTCGCCCCCTTATTTAGGTTTCTTTCCCCTGCATGTTAGGGCATCTCTATGTATCATTTGCTCTGTGATGTACATATATTCTAAAGACAGGAAAAAATAATGGGTAATGTTTTCAAAGTTAGAAAATTAGGTAAATAATTACTAAGCAGATGGAAGCAGAAAAATACGAAAATTACATTTATTAAAACACATTTTTCTGCATTGAATGCAGTTGGATTCCACATGCAAATCATCAAGTTGATCAGACGATGGCTAGACTTTTTCTACGAAATCTAATTTCTGCAATAATTTCTGAAACAACATCTATTGTCCTGGCTCCTGGAGGCATATTCCGGTTCTTTTAAAGGATTAAATTATTTTATTCGGATTCGTAGTCGCGAGCCTTAGCTCTCGGCTACGAATCCGATGGTCGCGGGTTCAAATCCCGGCGTGCGAAAGTAAATTTTATTTAATTAATTTGTGCTGTCCCACAATTAATTCATTTAAAAATAATATATTGTACATTTGCATACGTTCTAGAGTGGAAGATACTCTCGGTATCGCCCTGGTGAACACTTTCCCACTACCTTCAGCCTCACAACATTCTCCAAATGGGGATGTCATAGTCTCACTGGTTCCAGACGATTGGGAGTAGTTATTTCATTATGAATAACTCTTCTGTACATCGACACAAACTCTTAATTTTCCTTTAAAAATGTTAGCCATATTGTAGATGTCAAAAATTCACCCAAGCAACTGTGTAATTAATTTATCCATATGTATTCATATGTTTACAAGCGTCATTGTTTTTATCTAAAATTAATTTTTAAATAATCGGTTCTGAAGGCTATGTTAATTTGTTTATAAACAGTTTCTTTCTACGGAACGACGCTTGTTGGGAAATCCCACGGAGAAAATAATATATTATTCTCGACGATTCAAGAAATCTGTCTTAATGGTTACTTGGAAAACAAACGTCGTACAGCAGGGGTTCTCAACAGTTCCATGTTTGAGGAGCATTCGAGAAGTGGCAAAAATTCACGGGCATATTCACTTCATATGCAGTAGAAAAGGTGTATTGCTAAGATTTTATTTATTTATTTACTACTAGCTGATGTGTACCCGGCCTTGCTCGTTTTTTTAAATATTTTTATTAAAGTTATGAAGTTGTGAATTCTTGTTTGTCGTTTGGGTGCCATAATTAATTTGACAAGTAATGGCTTGTGACGACTATTACTATCTCTAAACAAAGAAACATTCGATTGAAAATTTTATATCATTCCAAACATTTGTTTTTTCAGAATGTATCTAAATAATAAAGTTTTTAAGTAGGTACCTACTTGTGTTTTCCATTTTGAAAATATTCTACCCAAACAAACTTTCGTCTTTTGAATATGTAATCTGTGGCTAATCAGAGTGGTATATCTATGGGCTAACCTCAATACAACATGGCGGGTCCAATGTTTTTCATACTAATTTAAAAACGTTATAGCAACAGTTTTACATATTAGATTTCATTCAAACTACTCTCTAAACCTTCCCGGCACTAATAAGAACAACCTGTGATATTTTCAGCGAAACCGGGGGAGTAATTTTCGAGATAATCGAGGACAAAAAAATATAGAGGGATATTATACTCCCATGGGGCTTTTACACAAAAAAGCTGTACCAAGAAATGAACTTCCTGAAAATCAGAAAACTGTACGAATATAATATATGCCTATCAATCCACAAAATGCAAAATTGACTTATACACACGAACACAGCATTTATAAAAATAAAACATCACTAGTACACCAACACTACACAAGACAACATAATAGATTGTACATGAATGCAGTAGAAGACTCCAGTATAGGGCTTCATGACAGTCCATTATCTCCCCCCCCTTGTAGCCTGAAAACGGAGAATCGAATAAAAACATAAAAAAACTGTTCGTTCCCAAAATAAGTGAGCAAAATAACAATATATGATATAAAATAAGTATTAAAATACGATAAGAATAACACGCATGTATGTAGTTAATCAACATAAAGTGAAATAATGATGTATTTATTTTAACTTAATAAAAACAAGTTTTAAAAAAAAAATGACTAGTAGTAAAAACTGGCTGCAAACAAATATTTACTTACATTCAAGTGTTAATATTAAAACAATGGTTGCATACAAAAATAATTAGTTACAATGTTTTACAAATTAGATTTATAAAAAAAATATTTTGACATAAACAAAATTGTTAAGGCAAGTTTTAAACATTGCATTTGTCATAATGTCTACATCACTTGTATATTCACAATAAAAAAATAAATAAATTTGTTGTAGACCACTTTTATTTTATTACCGGTTTCGGAAGCACCCTTCCTTCATCAGGAGAATATTAAAACTAACTTATGATATAGAATATTGACAAGACATATAAATTTTAGGTGTTGGAGTGGGGGTAAGCAAATGGGTAGGGGTAATTGTAGGATTTCCGGGAAGAACAGAGCGATTTATTGGAAAAATATTAAGAATGGGACTAAAAGATAAGTTAATTTGGTTATTTAAAATACTAGCATTATTATTCAGGGATTTTCTAATTTCGAGTGCTTCTAAGTTATCTAATTTTTTGCTTTTATTTTTACGGTGAAGAATTGTAACCCCTGCGTCCTTGTTAAAAGTGTGATCTTTGGAAATTAGATGATTGGCAAATTCTGAGAAGTTATTATTATTTAAGCATCTTAAATGTTCTGTGACTCTAATATTTATGTTTCTAGTTGTTTTACCTATGTAGAACGATGGACAATCATTAAAACATAGTTGGTAAATACCTGAGTGGCTTAATTTATGTTCTCTATTTTTAGTATTTTTTAGTAATTTACCTAAATTGTTATCAGTATAGAACGCGGGTTTAATGTGGGAAGGATTTTTTTTGTGCTAAGTGAGGAAAAGTTGGATATATATAAGATTCTGCGCCATTGAACGGGATTTATTATTTTATTACTTGTATATTCGTTTAATAATTTGTTGGTGAGACGTGACATTGAAAAGTGTTCTTATGCCTGAGGCCTAAGTCTGTATCTTTTGGGTTAGCTAACGCAGGTTAAATCGGTTATAAACCACACATTTTGACAGTTTTCATAAACACATTGGCGTCTCTTGCGTTTGCGTTACGGATTACGCAAATTTTAGGTTGTTAGAGCGATATGGACTACCAAACTGTCAAAATGTGTTGTTTATGGTAGATTTAATTTTACATTAGCTGATGTAAAAGACGTAGACTTAGACCCCTGGTGTGGTTTATAGGGTGTAGGTACCCTTATGTTGACAAGATGTTGGGTTTTGTCATACACAGTTCAAAGGAGTTGACAAACCTTGCAGTAGTGACTGCTTTACTTTAGTTTAGTGCACAGCATTCTCGAAAGTGGATCTCAGGTATGCGGGCCAGAGGACATCGTCTATCCGAAAATCCATAAGAAATTCTTACGATTCCTTTACATGACAGAGTTACCCATGGCTGTTTCCAACAGCATTTCTCTCTAGAATGCAGGATATTGACATCCCAAGTTCTAGGAGAGATAGCATTACTGCTTATGGCTTATAAACTATTGAACGGTGTATCATCAATACCTAACATCCCGGCTGATATAGGATTTTATGTCTTTGATAATTTCACGCAAGGCCGCCAACATAGGCAGCTGTTTCTTCCCAGGTGCAGAACTAACTTACCAATGGTGAAGACTTACTAGGTTAATTAACTGCTTCGCACGAAATGTGGATATTTTCCACATGACCATCAATAATTTTAAGCACGAACTAAGTATTATGTTATAATATTATGTACCTACCTTACAGCCCCTTTTTTGTTTTACCTGTATGTTATATAATTATGCTAACTATATTTTTGTAATTGTTATCGCTTTTCCATTGTATTGGTGCTCATAACTGGTTTTGCAAAATAAATAAATAAAATAAAATAAATAAATACTCAGGAGTTCGTACCAGAAACAACGAAATTATGTTACAGATACAACAGTCTTGTTCAGGATGCATTATCATAGCAGTATTGAAGACCTCCGTGGACCAAGTCCTCAAAACCCTGACGTGCGCAAATATTCTCGTATATACTCCTAGTATCGCTAGGGGGGAAATACCATAATTTAGAAGCGAAACGTTACTTGAAATGGCTTAAGGCGTGTTTGGTGACCAGATCTGTGTTGCAAGGGTTTTCCTAATATTCTTCTCCCCTTCCCCATTCCTTTCAGCCCATCGACCAACATCTAAACAGGGCATGTGGAAAACATTTATCAAAAAGAAAGTGCATCATCTCGTAGTCAAAAGATCGCAAAAAGCATTGCTTGTTACCTTTTGTTGGTCTACATCGAGTAAATTTGTCTCCCATGAAGTTTGCATCAACAGAGTGGCTAACTTTATCGAGATTTTTCAAACATAAAATTGAGACAGTTAGATAAATTTTAAGTAGGGACTATCGCGAACTGTATTATCGATAATTTAATCAGCTATATGAACACTATGTGTCGAGCGAGCGTTTAAAAAAACTAACAATCAATACATTGTTTATGGCGATGTATGGGTTCGTGATATGTGAATGTATTCAAGTTACAACAGTAGTTTTGTCAAAAACTATACACTCAACAATGGCTTTGCATTCAGCGCGGTACATGCAGTTGGGTTTTTTCTTAATTTCCAACTTCAAACTTGTGACGCGCGCCTTTCTGGCTTCCCGAGACATGACAAAATTACACCATGCGATTTGAAGTTAACTTTCGTAGTGATGCAACGAAATTCACTAGAGAGTTGTGTTATGAAATTACTCATAGGTTGGACATGATACCTCAAATCTAGTAGTCGTATATCGATGCTTCAGCCTTATGAGATTACCTGAGCGGGGGTGTCGTAGTCCTACTGGCTCCAGACAGCTGGGAGTCTTGTGCAGTATTCACTGAAAAAAACACCCACAAATGTTTAATTTAGTAATTTGGGCCCTCATAATTTTAATATCAAATACAACCGCGCGTTGTGTACCACTGGCTTATTACACATTTTTGTCAGTAAACATCCAACACCAGTCGTAGTAGTGAATAGTGAGTGACCGCATGTACTACAAACCGCACGCCCGGCACGATGACCGCACGCTCCGCGTTC